>JARJEC010135475.1:0-11026 GCA_030264575.1 Tachinus sp. AB-2021 | reverse complement strand
GTTCTCTTATTATGCAAATGAGAAGTGAGGTTGAATTTTTATGTCGGGTCTGTCATTTTATCAGCAAAAAATGTATCTAATCTTTGGATGAATATTCATTTTAATATTTTTTTAATAAAGTTTATTCTTCATAACAATGCGGTAACAATATAACGACAAATACAACAATGATTGGCAAATTAATGCTTGCCATGGCTGAAACCGTATTCCTTTCCTCCGGAATGTCCTCCCTTCTTTCCGTAGTCTGAATGGTGGGCGTGATGACTTTCGTGGCCATGGTGTCCTTTGTGTCCTTTATGGTCGTCTTCGTAGTGGCCTTTATCGTGATGTCCTTTCTTTCCGAAATGGTCGTCATGGTATCCACTCTTGTGGCTGCCTCCCTTCTTGTGGTGTCCTTCTTTGCTTCCGTGGTGTCCGTGGAAATCTCCATGTTTGGAATGGTGTCCTCCTTTATGGTAATCATCATAGAATTTATGTTCCTTATGGTAATCATCTTTATGTGATTTGTGGTGATATCCTGTTGTTTTCTGCCCTTTTTTGTGCCCCTTCTTTTCACCGAACTTTCCACCTTTGTGGCTCTTACCGGATGCATGATGCTCGCCGTGATGGCCAGCCTCATCATGATGACCCTTCTTATGTCCGCCTTTTTCAGCATGGTGGCCGGAATGATGTTCCTTGCCATGTTTTCCATGGCCACCTTTATCGTGGTGGTGATCTGCTTTGTAACCTTTATCACCTTTCTCGCCGTGGCTGGCATGATGGTCTCCGTGACTCGAATGCCCACCCCCCTCTTCGTGGCTTTTTTTGTGACCGGACGCCGCTACTGCCAAATCGCCCGATTCCAAATATTCCGATTCATCTTTAACAACCCTAGCCGAGCTCAAAGCAACGGCAAAACATATACCCAGACACAATATAATCAATCTCATACTGAGAGTTGCGAGTATTGAACTGATTTGTCCAGAGCAAGCAATCCTATTTATACCTGACTTTCTTTGCTATTACCCGCAACAATATCGGTTTTGGGGTTTCCGCGAGATTAGTTCACCCATTTTTTTCTACCAATATTTATGGTGCAGTTCATTGTATTCAATTTTTATTGATTTCATTTTTATGTAATAATGCTTTCTCTAATTGCAGATTCAACGCTTGATTACACTCACCTATTTACACAATTCTGTTATAATGATTGCGTTTATTTATACCAGCAGACGAAGCGATACATAGAAAATTATTTTATCCGATGGAGTTATAAATATAACTAACAAGCGTAATAATTATACTCATGTTGAACCGATATCTTTTAGTCTAGACTAATGCAAATTTAATTACTATATATATATATATATATATATATATATATATATACGGATTGTGTATTTTTATAATAGGCCAAATTAATGAAGATTAACATAATTATAATATAGCATCGCGATCGATACGACGAAATCGTGACGCAATATTATTTTAAAGGGCTTTAGCTTTGTCAGCAGGAGTTTTAAATAGTTAAATCCCTAATGGTTTGCTTTCCTCGGATTCTTTATTTTGTTATTTTTAAGAGTGACTTGATAATCTTAAATATCTTAAAATAAGAATTTATATAAATAGGGTATCTCAAAATAAGCAACAAAGTATTGTCTATATTTAACAAACTTTATTAAGCTTAATTATATTTAGAAATTAAAAATAATAATTGATTTATTTGGCTTATAAAAATAATTACAATAATGAAGTTGAAACTTCAGCTTTTCATTAAATAATTATATTTTCTAAGCTTTTGAAATTTTTGTAACAACAATTTCTTTGTATTAATTTTTGTTAAATTAAAAATTTCTTCTTTGCTTTCGTGGTTTAATTTAAATTAAAATTTTATTATTTTTTAATTTTTTTAATTGTTTATTTTTTATCTGTTCTTAAATTAGTTTATTATATTTTTTCCTTAATTAGTTATTGTAATTCTAATTGAATTTTGTTTGATTTTGTGAATTTTATTTTATTTTGTTCAACTTTGTTTAATTAATCAAAGTGAGTGGTTGATGGCGTATAATTCTTGCTAGAAAAGTACAAAGTGCCAGAAATTCGTCTGAAATCTTCATATACCATGCAGGCAACCAGTATGACAACGCCAAGCTGGCTATACAATCTAAACAAACCTAGTAAAAAAGATTATATTCAATTATACAAATTTAAACTTACCACAAACAGTAACATTTAAATGCATACAATTGTTTCAAATTTTTTATATTTTATCTTTTTGATTTATTTTTCAATTATTTTTTATCATTTTTAATTACTTTTATCTTTTCATTGATTTCTTCAAATATTTTGTACATATTTTATTGATTAAAAATAAATAATTAATAAATAAAATATAGTCAATATATATATATATATATATATATATATATATATATATATATATATATACAAGAATTAGAAAAACCTAATTTAATATAAAAAAAATAATAATTAATAAATAAAATATAGTCAAAATATTCGAAGAAATCAAAGAAAAAATAAAATTAATATTATATATATATATATATATATATTTTTTTTAAAGCAAGTACATTACAACTAATTTAAGATATAATTGTATATTATTCGGTTATTAATTGGTTTTCGTTTTATTTTGTTTTTACTTTTATGTTTTTCGTTTATTTTTCACTAATTCTAGTGCTTATTGATTTTTGCATAATTATTTTTATATTTTTATGGTAATATTTGTTTAATTTTCGTTTTTATATATTATAGGCTTGTTTCATTTTTGTTTATTTTCTTTTTCTTTATTAATACTTCTTTGGGAAAATTGATTTTAGCGTAATGCGTCATGAAACGTTGCATATTTTATAATGCCTAACAAAATGTTGCGTGATTCATGATACAAAAGAAAAAAGTTATCAGACATGGATTGTACGCTTGTTCTTGTGGTTCGTGCATTTGCCCTCATAGGTTGTGGGTCATGCTTGAATTTTATACGTCAATGGTCGCGGGTCGTGTGTCAAAGGTCGCGGTTTATGATCTAAAGGTGTGCAAGGTGATCACCGTTTGCGCGTTGTGGATTATTGGTCGGGGGTAGTAAAGCGCGGTTTTTGGGTTGCAAGTAGTGCATGCAAGTCGCGGGCTTGTGAATGTGTGAATTGTGGGTTGCTTGCTTGCCAATAACGCCCAGTTTATTTTTTTCTACATAAAATTACATCTACGAGGTGTTCCCATATGGTACGTTTGACTCTGATGGGTTAAAGGGTTAAGTGTTAAATGTTTTATAAATTTTGAACAAAAAAATAATACATTTGGTATATCGAAATTTTATTATTGTTTTAGATAAAATTTAAAAAATGATTTCTTTATTGTGAACAATTAGTGCTACACTAATGTACTTTACCTGCAGATTCAGTCTACTCCTATAGCGCTGTGTTCTAACGTGCGGCTTACGTAGTTTCAGTAGCCCAGGTACCAATCTAATCAAAACTTAAATTAAACCATTGTTCAGAATATGCGGTTTATGCAGGTTAAGTTACATAGTAAAAGTACAGTTTTCCAAGGTGAGAAACTATGTTGTTGAGTATATTAGGGGTTTAGTAGACGTACAGACGTATAATGAAGATTACATGGATGGATCAAATAATAAGAAGGTTCTTTGGCGAGTTGGCAAGGATCCTGACATAATGATGACAGTGAAAGTCAGAAAACTAGAATACCTTGGACATATTATGAGGCACAAAGAAAGGTATAGAATACTCCAACTTATTGTGGAAGGAAAGGTGCTGGTAAAAAGAGGTCCAGCGAGGAGACGAATATCCCGGCTTAAAAATCAGCGCCAGTGGTTTGGAGTTACATCAATCCATTTGTTTAGAAGATCCGTCAATAAAGATAGCCATGATGATCGCCAATATCCGCAGCGGTTAAGGCATGGAAAGAAGAAATAGATAAGAGCACTACACTCTGAGAGAATCCCACCCATAGTATACAAAAATAGAAAAAAGTTGAGCTTGGTTAGGTCAGAGGTGGTGCAGAAAACTACGCAATATGGAAACAAAATGGTTGATAAACTGGAATCCAACTATAGTGTATGCATGATAATATGATAAAGCAAGATTAATCTAAGGTATATTATTAGCTCTATCTAGATCTAAAGTGGTCCCAGTTTGACATGTAATTTCCGAAAAAAATAAATATAATTTGTGTATTAAATATTTTGAGAAACCAGACCAGTGAGGAGGATGTTGCGTAATTCCTTTGTGGTTCAATACAAGTATTTCGGAATTGTATTGTTGGGAACTTGTAAGTATTTGCTAGTAGTAGTCATGTAAAAGAGGTGGTTTTAACCTGTAAATATCTTACTGAAAGACCTATTTTTATAACTGTACATAAAGAAAAAAATTAAGAAAACTTAAAATAGAGCCTAGATAAATTATGTGTACGTTTTGCTGCGGTTCGGGAAACTCAAGGTATGTATATTCAAAGTTTATACAAGATGGAGGAAAAGTAGTGTCATAATGTAAATTGGCGCCATTTTGTTATAAATGAATAGAATTGAAAAAAATGAATAAATGAATAAAATTGGGCTGTGTTTTCACGTAAAGTTTCTTTGAACGTGTAATATTAATTAAATGCAAAAATTATATCAGCCAAATAATCACCTCCTAAATTGACTCACGTTTGAACATATGACTTCAATTTAGTCATTTCTTCTTCAATGTTGGCATTCGAGACTTGTAAGATTTCTGGTGTGTTGTAGTAAACACGAGATTTTAAAATGGCCCCAAGTTAGAAGTCAGGCGTTGTCAGATATAGCGATCAGGTCGGCCAATTCACATTGCCAAAAAAGGAAATAATTAAAAACATGCTAGAACCGACAATGCCTAAATCACAATTCAGCAACTTGCGGCAAAAACTCGCTTAGTATCTGTCTGTAGCGTTCAACAGTTACGGTTATGAAGGTGCTGGCGACATTCTCAAAAGAATAAGACCAATTACGTTTTCACTGTTAATAGTCGCTTTGAGGGAATAAAATATCTTTGTGCATTTTGTGTGGATTCTCTCTACCTCAGAAATTCAAATTTTGTTTGTTTACTTAACTAGTTAAGTGAAAATGGGCTTGTCATTCATAATGATTTTTGATACAAAATCATTATCTTCTTGCACCAGGTTTAACAGAGCATATAAGTTAACCTTACTTGGCAACAGCCAGCAATTGGTTTGCACTTTGTAAAGGAACATTTTTCACCAAAAACCCAATGCAATGAACATCTGCTGAAACTAAATTATGAGCATATTAATTTAGATTTGTATAGTCTCTAACTTTCTCGACTAGAGCAGCCACTCATTGTCTTGCAACATCTGTAGTGGATAAAGCCAAACGGTTAATTGTTCACGCAAATTTTGCAGGACCACAAAAAAAGCGACGAGAAAATTCCCATTGCGTTCAAACATGTCATATCGGAAATTGGTCAAATAAGCAGTATCCATAATTTTGCCTTCTTCGAGTGTCTATCGCTCCCCTGTTTGCTGTTAACTAATTATCTATATGTCTACAACACAAATCTCAAAACAATTCACGCTATTTGCAAAAATTATGAAACATTTATTGACATTACTTTTCCCCACTTTGTAGTTGAAATTTTTACTCCATCTGCAAGTCACAGAATACAAGTGGACCGCATGTATAGATAAACCACACGTTTTAATAGCATTGGTAGACCGCACGTCAAAGTACAACTGTTAGTAGAGATTTAAATATATTGTCTTTTAATTCCATTTAATAAAATTGCTTGGAAGTGTTAAATAGATCATCAACCAATATATAAAATAATAATTGGTTGAAAAACATGCTGATATTTTAATGCTGAAACGTTGTAGGTTTTGTTCTATTTGAACGGATGCTAATTATTATGAAAATTATTCAAATTAATTTAATGTGATTAATTGATGAGAATTAGCACAAAAATGGCGAGTAAATATTTTGTGCAATACATGCGGAAAACCAATATTTTCATGCATTAATTAATGAATAAATTAGTTCGGGAATATAGAATATAATTTGGTAAATATGTAATGTCGAAAATATAATAAATGTTGATATTAATCAAAATTCATAATTAATAATATTTAATACATTCTTTCATGCTATAAGTCTGAGTCAATAAAATATAATTTAGAACAATAGAAATTAAATATAATTTGTTTTTTTTTTACTTTTGTAACATCTTTTTTTTATGGGTATGATTTACTTTTGAATTATATGTAGGCAACTGCTTTGTCAATAAATCAATAAATAATGCAAAATAAACACCTTATGATACTTCGTAGGGTGTAAAAATTGAACGTGGAAGTCAAAAATATAAATGAACATAAAATAAAATTATTAATAAAATATTTGGCAAAATTGTCTTAGATTTTTGAATAATGACAAACAAAATTTTTAATAATTTCTTGACATTTTCTCAACTAAAACTAAAAAAAGAATTGGACAAAATTTATACATTTTTGACAGAACTTGGAAATAATTTTATATTAACTATATTAATGCTAGATAGAAATATTTGTAAACTTTACTTTCGGTTTGGAGATCATTTTTAATAATTATTGACAGTGCCGTAACGAGGTTATGAAGCCTCGAAGTGTTTAACTTGCATCTTCTGTAACCCAATATTGTTATACAATAAGTTAAATTTAAATCATATTAATTTTCTGGTATTAATCGAAGTTTTCTTTTGTAGATGACAACTTTAAAAGAAATGAAATAATTTGAAAATATAATGAATGTAATGTTAAATATATACATTAAAATGTCATAAAAATTGCCCAAAAATAAAAAAAACCATCTTTAAACATGAAATAAACAAAATTTGGATGATACAAAATTAAGTTTGTTCATTTGTTATAAATAAAACAACTTTTTATATATCTTATCACGAAAACATTTATTAAACCGGAGTAGTTTCGACCAATTACCTGGTCATCATCATGCGGTGATAGAAACAAATTTTCATATATTCTCAAATATTTATATATTTGTTTCTTTCACCGCATGATGATGACCAGGTAATTGGTCAAAACTATTCGGGCAAATAAATATTTTCGTGATAAGATATACAAAAAGTTGTTTTATTTATAAAAAAATGGTTTTGCAAATGGTGCCAAAAACAAAAATGTTGAGCATTTTTGAATCTCCAAAAATAATTTATCGGCTGGATGGCCAACTTTTAGTTTCTCAATGGTGATCAATACATCTTAAATATACTTAAAACTAACAATTAATACAAAAACTTCTATTGTTTTGCAATTTATAAACAAAAATACCAATGATAGCAAAATTTACAGTTGCATGGTAATTTCAAGGAAAGTAGACAAATTTGCAAGCCCAACAACAAAATATGTATCTCAAAGTGAGTTTCAGACAAGAAAATTATCATAAATTATTTTCTAATTGATGTCCAAAATACGAAACTATTAAATCGACGAAAAACAATTTAGATCTTGTTTTAACATGCCTAAAAAATGATTAGCTCTTGTATGTACAAACAGTTTTACCTAATCGTTTTATCATAAGAATACTATGTGGTACTTCATTATTAGAAATAAATAAGACAAAAATTACTATGTTTTTAACTACAAAATTTTTATTTATTAAAAATAAAAATATAGGCAACTCGAGTTTCGACTTATGAAGGTCATTATCACTTGATATCGTTTTATGTTTGCTGTCTGAAAATAAATATGTGAATGAAGTTTAGAAGAATTTAGACCAATTTGCAAACCTTGAAATAATTAAAAAAAAAACATCTAAAAATAACTTTTAAGTAGCAAACTACAAAAACTATTTTGCAATTGGCTCACAAAATATCAGTATTTTGATAATAAATTTTGCAAAAACAATTTAGAGGAAATTTAAAGCTTCAGATTAGCTAGCAAGACATCTAAAACTAGGTTACAAATAATAAAACTTATCAAAGACTATCAGGTAGGTACAAAAGCAATTTTAAAGCTTTTAAAACAATTTATAGAAAAATACGAAGCCTTCATTTCAATCATATGAAATGTAAACATTATTAAAAAAAAAATAAATAGGAAAAATTCAACTCCTTTGTAGTTGGTGTCAAAAAATAACAATATTGGAAAGTATTAAAACTCCAAAAACAAGAAAAACGAGTTTCAATCATTGAAATTCCTGGTAAAACATAACTTTCAGGTCGTAAAATATTTTTTTTTGTAGCTGGTACCCAATAATAGCAGATTTGAAGCTCAAAATGAAATCCAGAAGGCAAGGCACTAATATACAATTGCAAATTAAAGAGTAGTTAGCAAAACATAATATGTGCTTAGGAATCTGGACAAAGACTTCAATTGCTTTGTACTTGTTGGCCAAAATATGCAGTTTTGCAGCTCAAATTTTAATTTAAAAAAATTAAAAGTTTATTCAAAAACTCAGAATAGTTACCAAAAGATCTGAAACTATTATCTAGCTCGTAATATGTACACAAACTTAAACAATTTTGCTGTTGGTCTATTAGTTCATTTCAAAATTCATACAAAAAAACAGAAAAATTTAATATATAAACCCAAATTGGTTAGAAAACCATTTAAACGTACTCCTTAGCTGCTAAAGTAATCATATTCATTAATTGTTTTTTCACTGGTGCTCAGAACTATCAACTACAAGCAGTTTTCTTGCACATAAAACTATTTAAAACCAGGATGGAAAAATTGTGCACCACAATACCTTAATTCCTTCTTAGAATATCAATTTGAAGCGGTTTTGAAGCACCAAAAGCAATTTGGAGACATGCAGACTCCATTTTAAATTTATAGTTAGTCTAAGATACATCCAAAAATAAAATCCAAATAAAGAAATATCAAAATCTTTAACTATTTTCCTACAGTTGTTAAAAAATGGGATATTTTGCAATTTTTTGAGCTAAAAATTAATTTATAGACAGATAGACTATATTATAAACTTTAAGATTATTGAAGATGGAATAATACAAGGTTCATAGTCCTATGAGCCGTGTATTATTTCATCTTCTCAGACAAACAGACAAACTTTATTATATACTTTAAGATTTTTGTTAAAATATTTAAATGTAATATAATATAACAAAAAAACATCCAAAAATAAGCTACGGAATTCCTGGTAAAATATCTAAACATAACTTTCAGGTCGTAATTTTTTTTTCAGCTTTTTGTAGTTGGTACCCAATAACAGATTTGAAGCTCAAAATGCAATCAAAAAACAGAAACATATAATTGCAAAGCAAAGAGTTAGCAAAACATAATATGTGGGTAGGAATTCGGCCAAAGACTTCAATTGCTTTGTACTTCTTGGCCAAAAATTGCAGTTTTGAGTATCAAATTTTAAGTTAAAGAAATGAAGACTTTATTTAAAAACCCAGAATAATTAGCAAAAGGTCTGAAAGTATTATCTAGCTTGTAATTGGTTGATTTCAAAATGCATACAAAAAATAGAAAAACTCTATATCAAAGCCGACGTTGGTTAGAAAACCATCTAAACGTACTTCTTAGCTGCTAAAGTAATAAAATTCATTAATTGTTTTTTAACAGGTGCTCAGAACTAGCAACTAGAAGCAGTTTTCTGGCACATAAAACTATGGAAGAATTCCAAACTTGATATTTATTGGAAAAGTACCTAGAAAAAATGTATGCATCACAATACCTTAATTGGCTCTTAGAATATTAATTTCAAGCAGTTTTGAAACACCAAAAGCAATTTTTTGGCAGGAAGACTCCATTTTAAATTTCTAATTAGTCTAAGATACGGCAAAAAATAAAATCCAGATAAAGAAATATCAAAATCTTTAACTATTTTCCCACAGTTGTTAAAAAATTGCATATTTTGCAATTTTTTGAGCTAAAAATCAATTTATAGACAGACAAACTTTATTGTAAACTTTAAGATTATTGTTAAGATATTTAAATGCAATATGATGTAATAGAAAAACATCCAAAAATAAAATCCAAATAAAGAAATATGAAAGTCTTCAACTATATTGCCACAGTCGTTAAAAAATTGCATATTCTGCAATTTTTAAAAACCAATGTATAGGCAGACGGACTATATTTCGGAATATTTCCTGCTTCCCATTTCGTTTAATTTAAGATTATTGATAGAATATTTAAATATAATATATACATAATTGATAACATCAATTTTGCTTCGATTTTTGCACAAAAATGCGAATTTTGATCAGTTAGGCACTTCTAATAGAATATTTTAAAGATAAAATACCTGCATTTTTAGCTTTGCAATGTTTAAAAAATTACAGCAAACCTCAACCGATATATTCTATGTTTGGTTGCGCCAAATCACTTGTTACTTTAATACTCTTTCTGTTAAAAATCAAAAACTAAATTGGGTCTTTACATGCCAGCAATAGAATAAAAATAGTGAAAAAAGCAGCTATGAATTCCAAATTAAAATTAATCAGATGTTAATAAAAACATTTATGACTTTTTTAATGCCGGAAAAAACAAAATCCAAGATTATTTATAATATTTTTTTGATAAAACCAAATATTGTGAAAAAAATAAAAGCAAATTAAATGAATTCTGTCTAATTATATTATAATTGGAGATATTTTAATGATTTGCCCTAAAAAAGAAATGATATTTATTTAAAGAAAAATCGAAGCCAACAAAGCCATAAAAAATTCAGAATAATTTATTATCGACTAAATCCTTACAAAATTTTTTCAAGTAATTACACCAATTAATTTAGGAATTTAGACATGATAATTAAAGGGTTCGGTAATAAATGTAATAGAATTTTTATGTTTGTAATCTAAAAATAAGCTGTATTTTTTTATACGAATTAATTATGTATAGATTGTAGTGGACTTGTAATTTTTTTTACTGAATTATTTAAACATTCATATTTTATTCACTTCTTCTATTATAAATTATTATAGCGTAAGCTAAGCCGCTTTACTATCTGATTCTGTGTAGTAATACGATGAAAGGGTTATAAATAATGTAACGCCAATCATTTATAAAATAAAGAGATTTT
>JARJEC010135424.1:0-12259 GCA_030264575.1 Tachinus sp. AB-2021 | reverse complement strand
TTTACATAGATTAAATTGTTTTATACTTGAATTTTGAGTTATGAAATAAAATAAAACTATTTGATTGATTCCAAATAATTTTATATCAACAGATTTTGTGGATTTTTAAATAAATTCAAGTATAATTTATTTATATTTATTGTTTTCATAGATGAAAATGTTTTATACTTGAATTTTGAGTTAAAAAATTACTTAAAACTATTTGATTGACTCCAAATAATTTTCTATCGACAGATTTTAAGGTTTTTAAAATAAATTCAAGTATATTTTTTGTATTTTTATTGTTTCCATAGATGAAAATGTTTTATACTTGAATTTTGAGTTAAGAAACTAAATTAAACTGTTTGATTGACACCAAATAATTTTATATCAACTGATTTTTTGTTTTTAAAATAAATTTAAGTATAATTTATATAATTTCATTGTTTCCATAGACTAATATGTTTTATACTTGAATTTTGAGTTATGAAATAAAATAAAACTATTTGATTGATTCCGAATACTTTTATATCAAAAGATTTTGTGGTTTCTAAAATAAATTCAAGTATAATTTATTTATTTTCATTGTTGCCATAGATGAAAATGTTTTATACTTGAATTTTAAGTTAAAAAATTAAATAAAACTATTTGATAGGCTCCAAATAATTTTATATCTACAGATTTTGCAGTTTTTAAATAAATTCAAGTTTAATTTATATATTTTCAATGCTTCCATACATGAAAATGTTTTATACTTGAATTTTGAGTTAAGAAATTAAATAAAATTATTTGATTGACTCCAAATAATTTAATATTGACAGATTCTGCGGTTTTTAAAATAAATTCAAGTATATATTTTTTATTTTTATTGTTTCCATAGCTGAAAATGTTTTATACTTGAATTTTTAGTTAAAAAATTATATAAAACTATCTGATTGACTCTAAATGCTTTTATATCAACAGATTTTGTGGTTTTTAAAATAAATTCAAGTATATTTTATTTATTTTTAATATTTCTTTAGATGACAATGTTTTATACTTAAATTTTGAGTTAAGAAATTAAATAAAACTATTTGATTGACTAAAAATAATTTTATATCAACAGATTTTGAGGTTTTTAAAATAAATTCAAGTATAATTTATTTATTTTCATTGTTTCCATAGACGAAATTGCTTTATACTTAAATTTTGAGTTAAGAAATTAAATAAAACTATTTGATTGACTGAAAATAATTTTATATCAACAGATTTTGTGATTTTTAAAATACATTCAAGTATATTGTTCTTATTTTCAAAGTTGTTATATTTGAAATTTTGCTTACTTAAATTTTGAGGTAAAAAAAACTATTTCATTGATTTTAAATATTTTGTTATAAATTGATTTTGTACTTTTTAAAGTAAATTCAAGTATATTTCTAATTCAATAATTGTTGATGAGCTAAAAATAAATTTAAAAAAAAACTTATAATATTTTGTTATAAATCGATTTTGTGTTTTATAAAATAAATTCAAGTTTATATTTTAATTTTCGATGTTTTTATACTTGAAAATTTTGCCTACTTAAATTTTGAACTAAATTACATACTCAAATAATAACTATTTTGATATCAATAGGTATTCAATAAAAATAAATTTAAGTATAAACTTCTAGTCCTCAAATACTCGAAAATATTGTAAACTTATATTTTTTTTAGTTTTTTTATAAAAATATAAGAAAGTCTTGGATCGATTTACTTTAGTTTTGTTTTTAACCGATTAGTAAATAAAATAAAAATTCAAGTATACATTTTTATTTCTCGAATACTTTGTATTTAGAAAAGTGTTTGTTTGTTTCATTTTTGTTTCGTTCTTAAAAGATTCCGTTGTTAGTAAAATATAATTTAAGTATAAATATCTATTTCGCTTTATAAAATGAAAAAATTGCCCAAACTCGTTTTTTTCTTCAAAAGTTTGGTTGATTCTTTCTCGTTTTGATTTTAACTGATTTAGTTGTTAACAAGATAAAATTCAAGTATAAATTTCTGTTTCTGAAATGCTTAAAAATGTTGCTGGTAATAAAATTTTTAGCTTTTTATTTAATTTTTTTGTGGTTTATTTATTTATTTATGTTTGCAAAGTATAAACTTATATTTCTGAAATACTTGAAAATGTTCCATGCTGAAATTTTGAGATTTATATTTAGAACGGTGCTTGATTGTTTCATTTTTATTTTGTTTTTAACGAATTTTGTTGTTAATAAAACAAAATTTAAGTATACATTTCTGTTTCTCAAATACTAGAAAATATTGACCAAACTCAAAATTTTGAGCTTTTTACAACGTTTTTGTGGTCCATTGATTAGTTTCCTACTGAAGGTGTTTACTTTACAATATCCCCCCCTCAACTCCCACCCTCTCTCTTTTTTTCTCGTAGATTAATAGAGATGTCTTTTTGTTAACAGAAAATCTCTGCTTTAGCCCAAAGTCAAATTTTTATCTTTTTATTTAAAAAAGTTTTTGTGGTTTATTGATTGGGTTTCTTAGGTTCGCAGACATTTTTAAACCTTTCTCTCTCTCTCTCTCTCTCTCTTTTGCAAAGATATGTTTTTGTTTGAAAAGCTTTAGCCGGTTTAGTTATCATTAAAATAAAATTCAATAATAAATTTATATTTGAAAATATTGCAAACTCAAAATTTGATTTTTATATTTAGCACGGTGTTAGATTGATTCATGTTTCCTTGGGTTTTCAAACAATTTTTTTCTTAATAAAATAAAATTCAAGTTTAAATATTGTTTATCGAGTATTTCAAAATATTGACAAAACTAAAAATTTTGAGTTTGCAGTTTATCGGTTACTTTTCTTAGGTTTGCAGATATTTTTCAACCTTACAAAAAAAAATTGTTTGCAGTACCCAGCCCCCCCCCCTCTCTTTCTTTCTCTCCAAAGTGTGCACAGATATCTTATTGTTTAAAGAAAGTCTTGGTCCTATCTTATATTTTTTAAGTTGGGTTATACACAGTATAAAGACAAGTATAAAGAAATATTGGGTTTACAAATTTTGGTTTAATAGATATTTATAGAAACATATTTTCGAAAGAATAGAAAACTTTTTGGATTTATAAAGAAACTATTTCTTAGGTTAGGTTAGGTTAGGTTAGATGAAGTTT
The DNA here is from genome assembly GCA_030264575.1 of Tachinus sp. AB-2021. Taxonomy (NCBI): domain Eukaryota; kingdom Metazoa; phylum Arthropoda; class Insecta; order Coleoptera; family Staphylinidae; genus Tachinus; species Tachinus sp. AB-2021. The sequence continues at coordinate 9,134 of JARJEC010135424.1, read as the reverse complement.
AAATTTATAGAAACTTTATTAGATATATAGAAACTTTATTAGATATGTAAAAAAACTATTTGTTAGGTTGGGTTAGGTTTGGTTTGAGTTTATAGATAATTTTTAGGTGTAATGATATTTTATTGGATTTAAAAGGAGACCGTTTGTTAGATTAGGTTAGGCTAGGTTTGTAGTTTATGGAAACTTTTTTAGGTAGATTAGAAAGGTTTTTGGATTTACAAAGAGATTGTGTGTTAGATTAGGTTAGGCTAGGTTTGTAGTTTATGGAAACTTTCTTAGGTAGATTAGAAAGGTTTTTGGATTTACAAAGAGATTTTTGTTAGATTAGGTTAGGTTTTAGTTTATAGAAACTTTTTTAGGTATATATATATATATAAAGGTTTTTGAATTTAAAAATAAGTGTTTATTAAATTAGGTTAGGTTTGAGTTTATAGAAACTTTCTTAGGTATAAAGAATTTTTTTTGGAATTAAAAGAGACTCTTTGATAGATTAGGTTAGGTTAGGTTATGTTTGTACTTTTTGGAACCTTTCACAGGTATATAGAAAGCTTTTTGGGTTTAAAAAGAAACGGTTTCTATGATTATGTTAAGTTAGGTTTGAGTTTATAGAAACTTTCTTAGGTATATAGAAATAAAAATTATTTAACAAGAGACTGTTTGTGAGATTACGTTAGGTTTTAGTTTATAGAAACTTTCTTAGGTATATAGAAAGGTTTTTTTAATTTAAAAAGAAAGTATTTGTTGGGTTAGTTTAGGTTAGGTTATATTTAAGTTTATAGAAACTTATTTGCAAAGAATAGAAAACTCTTTGGATTCATAAAGAAACTGTTTGTTAGTTTAGGTTATGGTAGGTTGAGTTAAGTTAAAATTTACAGACGCTTTCTTAATTATATAGAAATTTTTTTGGATTTAAAAAGAAAGCATTTGTTAGGTGAGGTTAGGTTATGGAAAGCTTTTGGAATTTAAAAATAAACTGGTAGGGTAGGTTGGGTTAGGTTCTAGTTTATAGAAAATTTTTGGATTTTTAAAGAAACTATTTGTTAGTTTAGGTTAGTTCATATTTAAGTTTATAGAAACTTTTTTATACTTTATAGGCATATAGAAAAATCTTTAGATTAAAAAGAAAATGTTACGTTTTTAGAAAAGTTTAGATTGCTGTTAATATTTTTACAATTTATTTAAACAAAAATTGCTTTTTTGAACAATTTTTGAAAAATTTCTTATTTTTAGTTTACATATTTGTAAGCATTATTAAGCATTAAGCATATATTCTTACTTTATTGTTAAGTGTCTCTTTACAGAGATACCATTTGGTATAATTTTTCAAAAGTTTCTATGAATTAAAATAATTTAATTTCAGGTTTAAAAAAAAAGTACAATTTTAATATATTTGTTAGGTTAGGTTAGGTTAGGTTAGTTAACTTCACATATTTTTTAATTGTTACAATATAGTTTTTTTGGTTTGCAGAATGCTGCTTTAGTTTGCAAAAAATAGAACTTGCAAAATTATTTTGTTCGTCAAACAAAGAAAAGATTTGTAAACATTTTATCAAGCACAAAATTTTAATGTTTAATAGAAACACTCTTGTGTTTTCAGAAAAGTTCTCAGGTACACAGAAATATCTTCTAATTTGCTTTCGTTAAATGTAATTCTACATTTTACAGACAATAAAATCATTTTAATAAAAAAATTTCAATCTTTTCAAATGGGTTTGAGAAAAGTTTTGGTGTATTAAAATAGATTTTTTGGGAGTTCTCTTACTTAGCCCCTGTGAACATTTTATGGTTAATTTTAATAAATTTATATTGGGTCAAGTTACTTTTTGTATATTTGTTGGCAATTAAATTAATTTGATATGTATTTTATTACCCGAATAAAAGCAAATTGGACGTATTTAGGTCAAGATGCATTTAATATTATATATTATTGATTGGGGCTATAAGTGTTATGGACACCTCCGGAGTCCCCGGGGAGGAGCGGCCCATTGCCACAAAATTGTATTAATGTTTATAGCTTTCTGGAAGATAAAAATGTATTACATGGAGTGCTTTAAATGAATTATAAACGGCTGTCAATAATAATTAAATCAACAAACGGCGAGGGGGCACTCGACGCACGCTTAAGAACAATCATGTCTTTTTGTTTAACAAACTAACAATGCGAACAATGGCAGTAATGTGTGTTCTTTATTCCCACCTGTACACAATAATCCCCCTTGCAAGACTACTGCCTGCCTGCTTTTCTTCATAATTAAATGGCTTTGTCTTCTCGAATGTATGTATAGGTAAGAGGAGTCCCATTGGATCAGAATGTTTGCGTCTTGTATTATGTTTCGCTAATTGCCGTGTCATGGGTGTACGGAATTAATTTATTTGTGTTTTTTGTCCCGGCCTAATTGCTGTAATACAAGCAGCTTTGAGTTGAAAAGGGGGCCCTGGCCCTGGCTTGGCTGTAGCTTCGTGCTTTATTTTCTGAGCAAACCTAAAATTAGTTATATTTAATGTGGTTTATAAACTATTCGGGCAACTTTGCCGGCCCGCCTTGCCTTGGTCAGTTCCTGCTCGTTTACCTCTGAAAAAATAATGAAATATTCCGTCGAGGTATTTTGTCTATGCCCGAATAGTTCAAACATTTATATCGGGATTACCGAACATACCATGCGATGCGGATTGCTTGCTACCCAGCAAGCTCCCCGCTGCTGAATTAAATGAAAATATTAAACGGCGAGAATGGTAATTTTCTAATTAGAAATTTGCTTAATAAATCCCGATCCGTTGCATCGGCAGCTTATTTGCGAATAAGTAATTTGCCCGCTGTTCCTGAACTCATTTTCAATTGCAAATCCGATCGGTTTAATCCTTATTAAAGGGACCAAACAAATAATTTCTAATTAATTACGGCGGCGTGTTGTCGCCCGCCCATTCTCATTCGCGATCCATCGTCTTTGACGGAAATCTAAAATGTAAATGCTTGGCGGTTTCATTCAATTTAATCAGACTTCTTTATATACATTTTTTCACTGCTTCTCCTCCTCCTCCTCCTCCTGCTTCGGTTCAGGTTCACGTGAGCCGTCGAAAATAATGAAATATGAGCACCTCAAAGCTGTTTATGAGCTGCTGGGGTTTAATATAAAATCCAAACTTTAGGAGAGGTAAATATTTTGCAAACACGCCCACCTTGCTTTTGATGTATCTTTTACGCCAATCTCTCCATACGCCGTTACCTTTTTATATATTATACAGTGACGATAATAAACGACGCGAACATTTTATTATCAACAAACAAATAATTGACGTTTATTTAGCCGGATGTGCAAAACAAACAGGCCCTCGTGCATTAACAAGTGGAAATCTTGTTATGGCAAATTGATCGTTACTAAAACTGGTGATCATTGAAATAATGCGATTACATTATATCAGTTGGTTTTCGGGGGCTGGACGGGGGCCAAAAACAGCATTGGAAATATCCGAATCGGTTTTATTAGATTAGTAGGAAATGTCAATAAATTACTTTGTCCGATGATGTTAAAATTTAAATAGTTTATTGCGAAATCTGGTTCGCACCGCCGCATACCGGTCGCTCTAAATTTAATTTTAAATCCGTATTCATTTCCATCATAACTGAATGCTGGAAAGCCGATGATGTGAGAATAATAAATTACCCAATTAACGCGCTGTTTGTGTATGTGTGTGTGTGTGTGTGCGCGCGGTTTTTTTTAATAATGCCTGAAAAAAATATATAATATTGAACGAAAAAAAAAGATCAATGCGTTAGTCTCGCTTCGACAACCTACAGGTCATGGAATCTGTTAACCCACTTGACCTGCTGGCAATTTCACCCGATCCTAGATAAAAAATTAACACTTATCCTTTGATCCTTAAAATATTGATCCGAAATACATTCATGCCCCCTATTTTTATAAAAAGCGGCTTTTATTGCGCCTGCATTTATTGCTTTAATAATAAGAAAAGTGGATGGGTATAAATTCAGTTGTATTCGAGTTTGGCACGCGGTGCTAAGGGGGAGGTCAAAGGGTCAAGTGAATTAAATTAATCAATAGCATATGTCACGAACCTTCTTGGTCCCACAGAGTCCCACCGATAAAACAACCCAGCGCCATGAAATGTTGCTCGGACACGTCTCCGCATTCCAACTTTGCATCCATGTTTATATAAACTTGCATTCACACTACAAGCAAAACACAATCTTCTTTGTCCGTTCCATTTATTCTATCGGTTTGCACATCTGAATTGTTATTATTTCTAGAATCGCGAAATATTTTAATTCTGTATTTTTATTTGAGGCAACAAAAACACATTTTGATAATGGAATGCCAGTATTTTTTAATAAAATTCAATTTTGATTTGTTTTATTGCACATTTTATTCGGTATTTATACAATACATAATAATATATTTTATAAATTGTAAAATTGTAAATAATAATTTTTTACAATTTAAACTTTTTAAATGGAGCTTAAGTTGAAATTAGAATATTATAATTTTTAAATAATTACTACGCCTTTGCTCCATATCAAATAAATGTTTAAAAAATTTACCTCGGATGGGGATCAAAGTCATAATCTTTGAATTTCATGCCCACTGCTCTACCAATTGAGCTACGGAGGTTTCTCAATTGGCATTGGTTTTGTGTTCTAGAGCCACAACAAAGTAAATTTTTTGAAACATCTATTTTTTTCCCTTACTCCTGCTCTACGGCCCTGATGATCCTATTGCGCACCTCTGACAAGTTACACCTTGTTTTGTCTTTTATATGAAGTCCAGTCCTGTTCTGTCTTTTTATGAAGGCCTAGACTTTCTGCCAAAGAATTGTTTTCAGTTTTTCTTGGGTGCAATTTAATAATTTACAATATTTGTAAAATATTGGCCACCGCCGAAAATTTTCGTGTGTGTTGTGCTTGCATAGATTAGACGAACTGTATATGTGTAAGCATATCATGTAATGGATGTTTTAAAAATTGACTTCGACGTGGTTGTAGAACATAAAACCTATACCAATTGAGATACCAGCGTAGCTCAATTGGTAGAGCAGTCAACATGAAATTCACAAGTTTGATTCCCATTCGAGGTGAATTTTTGAAACATTTATTTCAAATTTAGTAATGATTGATAATTATTTTATTAATAAAATTTATTACTTTTTTATATTATGTATGTACCATCTGAACAATCAAATTACGTCAGAGTTCAGCGACTCTCTGAAATCCTCTATACATGCAACAAAAAGTCGGACGGGTGTCGAAAATTGCTTAAATAATCACAGAAAAACCCGGCGTCTTCATTTATTGCCCCCATTATTGCCTTTGATGCTTGTCAAAAGGCGACTCAAAATGGCCAATTCATCTAGGGCGATAGGGCGACAAGTGCATGAATAGATTAATTTATGGCACTCGGACCTAACTATAGCCAACAGACACAAAAAAACTTATAATTTCACAATTTTTAGCCGTCCACATATTGGACAAGCATACTTTGAGCCAATGTGGATTCCCGGCATAATGGTATGTATGAAAGAATCTATCGGAGAGTACTTGGCAATTTATTTATGTAGTTGCTGCAAGTACTACCCCTAAAGTACTTGCAAGTAATTGCGTATGTGTTTACGCTCTCGCTGTACCTTTTTATCTTCGAATAGAAACTAAACAATTTCAAATTGAGACCAAACAATTTGAAATTGGTAATAATCAATTTGAAATTGGGAATAAACAATTTTTAATTAAAACTAAACAATTCTAAATTGGGACTAAACGATTAAAATTGGGAATAAATAATTTCAAATTGCGACAAACAATTCCAAATAGGGATTAAACAATTTCAAATTGGGACTAAACAATTTTAAATTGGGACTAAACAATTCCAAATTGGGACTAAACAATTTCAAATTGGGACTAAACAATTTCAAATTTTGAATAAACAATTTTAAATTGGGACTAAACAATTTCAAATTGGGACTAAACAATTTCAAATTGGGAATAAATAATTTTAAATTGCGACAAACAATTCCAAATAGGGACTAAACAATTTCAAATTGGGACTAAACAATTTCAAATTGGGACTAAACAATTTCAAATTGGGAATAAATAATTTCAAATTTTGAATAAACAATTTCAAATTGGGACTAAACAATTCCAAATTGTGACTAAACAATTTGAAATTGGGACTAAACAATTTGAAATTGAGAATAAACAATTACAAATTGGAAATAAACAATAACAAATTGGGACTAACCAAAATGGAAAAAAGGAGATATTGTCTTTTTACTAGGACCCGCAGTATATTATAAGATGGTGAAATAAAACCTAAATGTATGCACACATTATGTAATTAATCATTTGTAAAGGTGTAATATAAAATTATAAGATTACTTACATGATTGTTCACAAGAAGTTTGAGTAATTTAAAACATCATACTTTGGTACACTGCATTTTCCCTATCTACCACCTAACTATTTATTAAAAATGTAACAAACGAATTAGGTCAGCTAATATGAATGGCCGCAAAGTAAATATCGTAAATATAGCGTCAAAGTTGTTATGATTTATAAAACAGCTCAAAATTCACAGCTGTTAACAGCTAGCGACAACAAAAATAATGCGGGCGAGATTGAAGTGAAATTTGACCTTGAGACTTTCGGCTCGGCTTGGGACCAGCACGGGTATCCGAGTGCCATCCCCATGTTCTGCCGATTTCCACATTTACCAATTTTATGTATGGCTTCACTTCAATGCCAACATGGGACGTTGCTAACTTAGCATTTGGAGCAGCCTCAGATTTATTTAAATTATATATTTAAAAAAACTTAAATTAAAACTCAAATCTGAGACTGCTCAGATTTGAGCTTTAATTTAAGTTTTTTTAAATGTTTGTTAATGTATTAGTAGTTGTTATATTTTTAATGCGTATTATGAAAATATGTGCATTTTGTTGCTAAAATTTATGTATATTATGATTATGAAATGGAGTTATTATTTTGGTGTTGATAATAATAATGATAATAAATTACCTTAAATTCTTTAAAATTGTTAATCTTATTTAATAAATTTGGTAGTTTGTTATATTCGTTGCTACCTTCTACTAGTAAACTTTTATTTAGTTTGGATGTTCTATTTGATTTAATGCTTATACCGCATTTTTATATTGTCATGGTCATGTATGTATTTGTTTCTGTCTAGTTTTAGATTTGTTTATATTTTGTAGCAGATTCATATCCAATTCCTCCTAAGGATTGCTTTGGGTCTTAATTATTTATATCTTTGTTTTTTTTTTTAATTTTATTCGCAGAATAACAATATCTGCTTCAACTTATATTATCATACATATTTTTGTAACATAGTCAAGAATAATAAAGGTACCAGAAATGCATCTAAAACACGAAATAATCTACAGGGCAGTACCACAATCTTTATTTTTATACATAATAAAATACGCATGTTTTTTTACGTTATGAGCAAATCTCTGTCGCAATGTATTGGTCGACTTTCAACGGTTTAAGGTCCAAAGTTTATTCATTTTTAAGTTAGAAAAAAGCTTTTTTGGTCTCTTCAAACGTATCTCTGCGATTTTTCCCGGTAGCTCCGCGGTACCCAAAATATGATGACATATAATACCAATCGCGGCAAGTTGCGCTATACTTCCACCTTCTTACGGTTTTATTAAACCTGGTGCTTAAGTTGCAGCATGACAGATCTTCCACGAATCATACCGGTGGAAGATCTTGAACACAGCAGAGTGTACCGAACTACATAACAAAACTGTTGCACATCGTTCCGAATGTCTCAAAAAAATTTCAGTGTGTTTTACGTCTACACACTCCCGGTTTTTTTCCAAGATTGTTTTCGACTTGTCATAATTACACATGTTCAAATTTTTAGGTTTTTTTTCTATTGAACCAAGTCTCAAGTTGTCATAAAACATTTCTATTGTGTCTCTTGATACTGCCCTTGAGCATTTCATTTTTTTGGCCAGTTTTTATCCAAACGATTGGTCTATTGAGAAGGTTATTTACTCTCCGGGAACATTGTTCCTTAACATGTTTATTGTTGTAAGTTTCTTGTCTAAATAGTAATTTTGTAATCATAATTTGTTTTAGCAAGACCCATAAGTGATGTTGGGACAATTACAACTGGCCGATAAATTTGGTATTGTAACTCCAACCGATTAAAAGTGTGGTGAAGTTGTTATTGTTTAACTATCACATGATTAGGCAAATGCCGTGTTTCCCTATGTAACGGTGGAAGCTCTTCCAACCGGCAAAACAGGCTAAAGTAAAACACAAATTATAACAAACGCATAATTTGGCTGCTTATATAAGCTTTAAAAATTTTTGGAATTCATGTTCACTGCTCTAGCGATTGAGCTACGGAGGTATCTCAATTGGCATTGGTTTGTTTTATGTTCTACAACCACGTCAAAGTTAATTTTTGAAACATCCATTACATGGTTGCAAGTAATCGTGTAAATAACTTGCTATATCTTTTCAACTTCAAATTGGGATTAATCAATTCCAAATTGGGACTAAACTATTTCAAATTGGGACTAAACGATTCCAAATTGGGACTAAACAATTTCAAATTGGGACAAAACCATTTCAAATTGAGAATAAACAATTCCAAATTGGGACTGAACAATTTTAAACTAGGACTAAACAATTTCAAATTGGGAATAAACCATTTCAAATTGGGAATAAACAATTACAAATTGGGAATAAACAATTACAAACTGGAACTAAACAATTCCAAATTGGGAATAAACCATTTCAAATTGGGAATAAACAATTACAAATTGGGAAAAAACAATTACAAGTTTGGACTAAACAATTTCAAATTGGGAATAAACCATTTCAAATTGGGAATAAACAATTACAAATTGGGAATAAACAATTACAAACTGAGACTAAACAATTCCAAACTGGGAATAAACCATTTCAAATTGGTAATAAACAATTCGAAATTGGGAATAAACGATTTCAAATTGGTAATAAACAATTACAGATTGTGAATAAACAATTACAAGTTTGGACTAAACAATTTCAAATTGGGAATAAACAATTACAAATTGGGACTGAACAATTTTAAACTAGGACTAAACAATTCCAAATTTTGAATAAACTATTT
>JARJEC010135382.1:0-19862 GCA_030264575.1 Tachinus sp. AB-2021 | reverse complement strand
TCAATTTTCTCCTATAATTCGTAGCTTTTCTAATTGTATCCACATTTTCAGCAATTTTATTTTAATCTTTCAAATTTTGAGTATGAATGGTCTTCTTTATTCGTTGAGCAGCTATACGTTAAAAAATCTCAAAATATCAAGAAACAAAAAAAATTATGCAAATATATATGCAACAATATTGAATAACTTACAAAACATAGAAAATTATGATTATAAACGTCAGAAATTATAAGTCGTTGAAACTATTTTTAAAATGTGTAGAAATTTGCAAAAAAAATTCAACAAATCATGTAAAATATCAATGAACATTGCAAAATTTCCGTAAAACATTGTACAATGAAAGAAAAATAAGAAAACGCACAAAAAATAAAGAAATATTAGTAAAATGTAGAAAATTGCCACAAACTACATATTGAAAAATGTTTAAAAATTTGTGGCAATAATGCAGTAAAATTAAATAGATCATGTAAAATATAAGTAAAACGTGAACAGAATATACGAAAAATGTAAAATATAAAAAAAAATGTTGCAAAGATAACAAAAAATGTTTTTAATTAAAAAATTATAGTATGTAACAATCGAAAAAAAACTTGAAAATATGATAAAAAATGTTGAAGAGGTTACAAAAAATAAAAAAAAACAAATATAGAAAATTATAAAAAGTAAACAAAAGATTTTACCAAAAGTTGAAAGTATTTCAAAATTTATTAAAAAAAAAGATTGAAATAAAAAAACGTATTTGGTTTCAGTACGTCTAGTGGTTTTGGTGTGTTCCTATTACATTTTTTGGGCAATCAGGCATGTTCTATCCAAATGGCACGATAGCACACTAATAAAGTGACTTGAATGGGGAATCTTGATGTGATTTAAATATTGTTACGGTTCTTTGGTCACTCCATTGGAATGATATCGAGCTTAGCCACTCCATTTTTAATACCACAGCGCACACCTAGAGCATTAGTCTATAGACGTTGTGACGTTACTTTTAAACTATTTCCTAATTAAAAATTCTTTTACAAATCAATAAAGTTTGCAATATTACGCCATTTATATGTTGATGATTACTATATTTATGGATATTTATTTCGTTTTGCTTTGAATTATTGCCAAATTAGATGTATTATAAACACCTTCAATAATTAAATATAGGATTGTAGAACGTGGACGTATAAAATGTATATTGAATATTATAATTGTACGACCATCTGCTATTATATTGATTTATAGGGTTTAGTTTAATTGGAAGACCGAATTAGTTTTTGCATGAATATTAACTTAAATGTTTGTATCTGGATGTATGAATTGTGTAATATGAAAGAAACAATAGTGTAAAAGGTGGTAATTCCAGCAAAGCGATAATTGAGTTTATACATTTTATGCAATACACACTCGCGTGTGCCTAATAGAAAGGGTAATTGATCAGGATTGATTGTGAATTGTAACCCAAGGCGGGTGATTAACTGGTACATCGATTCGTAAAATTAGAATACACACACAATTATCCGTAATTGTATTAAAAATGGCAAACGGATACGCAATCGGGGGTGACGTGTATATAAATGGGCATTTTTGTCTAAATGCGATACAATTTTTGTGCCGTTGCGCGCGCGACGTCAAAACAAATAGCTTTTAGTTCCACGATTGAGTTATATTGGGAAGGAAATGAAGCTAATAAATCAAAAGAGGGGTCGATTTGTCGAGTGACCGCCGTGCGATATCTGATATTTGCTACCGGACGCAGACTAATGGACAAACCCATCAACAAATATTAGATTTTGAGTTTTTTCTGTAGTAAGAAAGACACGCAGCGCGAGTCGTACACCTTCCAGCCTCTAACCGCAGTAATTCTCTACTATTTTACAGCTCCAGACCTGGGCGACCCCCCAAGAGAGCGCCGGTGGGACTAAGTCTTGCTGCATCACATCTACAACACCAACAGATCAAAAAACACAGACTGGACAATGGCGACTATCCCTATGAAAATGGCCACATGGGTAAGTGAACTACTACATTATTATTAATTCAGCAACTTTAGCACAACAAAATGATTCAATTTAGAACTGTTTAGAGTCCCTCGCAGCCAAACAAAGCTTTGTCCGGTCAGTAACAGCTTTTAGTGATTTATTGATTGTAAGCTCCCTTCAAATGCGCGTCTTCTCCACTTAATAATGTACACGTTACAGCTGTCAGCGCGCCTTCATTGTCCATCAAATAAAACATAAACAGTAATATCTTCACGCGGAAACAATATCACTGCAGGTATTCGAGTTATGGTCGGAAATATGTGAACATATATAAACATACCTATAAAGGGCGATAATTAATAAAACCTCAATTCGTGTAACGAGCACCCTCTGTTCAAATATCGGAATATGTAATATATTTCAAAAATATGTCGGCGAATTCCATAATATCGCACCTTAATTACTGATTGTGTTCAAACAAAAGGTTTAATAACTGAAATATTTGGCCACAAACTGGCCAACCGCTACATCACAGAGACACAAACGGTGCCCACAGACTAAATAATTTCCGGTATTTAATAAAACACCCATTAATCTATTACATAATATGAAACGCAATATTAATCAACACCAAACACAATTTAATCAAATGCATCATCATAAAAATGTATTTTTAATCTGCAATTAAAATATAAACGTATTTATAGATTCATTGAAATGAGATTAATTTTATAATAAAAATAACATTCAGATTAATATATTGTACGTGGGCAAGGAAACGCATATCATTTGAATAAATTTCTTTTTGATGTCTGCATATTTAAAAAATCTAATCATCATTCACTGGAATGAAATTAAAAAAAATCCGTGACATTTAAATTTGTGAAGTTTAATTACCTCCGATTCGCATCCCATTTCGTTGCGGTTATGTTAAAATATTACGACTGTCCATCAGATTTGGTGCGAAAACTAAACTTCTGATATGACTTAATCTCTGGCTCGCTGGATCTCGTAATATGTTGAGATCTCCCTCCGTGACAAGTGTTATTACAGAAATAAAATAAACACTTTCTTGGGTCCGTTTTTACGAGCTCGAGTTCTCATTTAGAGCCGGCAATTACACTTAATGATTCTGTGATTCACAACTTTATATCACACTGGGGCTCACATATAATTAAAACTATTGGAGTTTGTGTGTGCTTGCTCGTCCATTTATAGTCGACCATAAAACATGATAAATATAATTAAATTATTTTTTTGATTTTATTTCTTTATTGCTCGATGTGAGGATTTTATTTCGTCCATCAGCTTTTAAAAATATTTTGACGCCACTATATAAACAAACAAGACAGTGATTACATGTTTATTTTTTGTCGATATAAAGCGTTACGTTTCTATCTAATGCTGTTTAGGTAAAATGTAACGCGGCTCGAAATGTCGTGATCAAAAGCAATTAAATGGGAAAAAGCTCGATATACGTTGCCCCATTTAGCTAACGCGATGTGCATTTACATTCGTTTCGAGTTGTTGTATATTAAATTGCAATTTTATTTGTGATATGATCTGCAGCTGACATGAGAGTTTGCTAACCGAGGACTTACGTGCTGTAAAACAGGGCTTAAGGGAAAGCCTATTCAAATTTCAAATGATTTATCAAATAAATAGTGCCAATGGGTTCTAATTGGATTTTAATAGCTCTAATATTCTAACCAAAACAATAAAATTAATCATAATGTATTATTTTATACAAAAAACACATATAAGTATTTAATAAAATAATTAGAATCGATTTATTAATACATTAGGAAACGAAATGTTATACATAAGGCAAAATTTTGCATTTTTTTAATCTTCTCAAATTATATAAGAATAAATTTCATAAAGTTTTACAAACTTTACTGCTCAAACACTAGTTAATTAATTTTAACTTTCTTAACGCAAATGCACGTACATTTTAAGCAATAAGAGCGTTTTGCATTTTTCTCTTTTATGAATTCAATTATTAAATCGACTTAAATTTAACTTCAGTTGTATTAAATCATTTTTAAACAATTGTCGCAATAGGTTTCCTTCCGTAACATTTTATTATTTTAGATCATTTTAAAATTAAGTCACAAGACACCTTGTTAAAAGCTCTAAGAACTGAAGCAAAATGTTAAATAATTGTGCTTTACATTTTTGAGCTAACTCACATAATCGAACAAGCATGGCTGGTTACTACTTTGCTCTAGCGTGCCGGTAAATTAACCGGATTTGAACAGCTTTATTAACTATTACTTCAAAAATTTTTTCATTAATTTTTACTCTAAATGCATACCATAATCTTATTAGTATTATTTTATTTGATCATTAGCAGCATCATAAGCTTGTATGTGACCTGTTTAACTAGAGACTTTTTGTAAAGCCGGTTAATTTCTAATGGATTCCAAAACAAAACTAAAGGTTGCAATGCGTACTAAAACTTTTTTCTCAACAATATATTTCAGTTCTTTACGCTGAAGAGAATCATTTCAAATTCAATAAGATAAGTAGAATGCTGGCATGTATTGGTGGAGGATAGTGTAGAAGTGTGGGTGGATCAGGTCGGTCTGTTGGCCACACTGATCACGTGGGTTTTGTTTTCCTTATTTGACCATTTCAAAAGCCCCATCTATTAGAGATCTACAAATTAGTTTCTATGAAATTTTGTAATAAATTTGATAGTTTTCTTGTATATTGACAAAATTCTTATTTTTGACATTTTTAGGGTTAAAATACTATTGAATTGAACAACTATGCTTTTCTATATTTGTTATTATGTTTAAATTATAGCCTTTTATGATGATTTTTGAAGAAAAATTCGGGCTGCATACATATGCAGATATTTTTCTAAAAACCACTTTATTAGGGACTTCCAAAACATATACACATATGCAGATATTTTTCTAAAAACCATTTTATTAGGGACCTCCAAAACAGAATTTTTGGTATAAATTCAATACTTTTACCTATATAGGGTGAAAAGTATAACGTGTTCTTGCCACACAATCAGTGTTGAGTGTTTAATGTGTTACGCATAACTCAAACAGTATTTAAGATATTGTTCTGATATTTGGGGAGTATGTTAGAAGTAAGCTCTAGTTGGCACAACGGGCGGCACGCCCGAAAGTTACTTTCGTTTGGTTAAACTGGCAATACGTGGTGGTCATTTTTTCTTCAAAACTTGCCATAAAGGGTCTTCCTTTGAACAAAACAACAAATGAACAAAGGTAGTTGCTCAATTCTATACTATTTTAACCCTAGAAATTGAATTAGATTAACTCATGTAGTCTGCTTTTTCCTTCATGTTTTTTCATTTTACATTTTTGTTTATAATTTTTAACATCATTCTTTTTCTCAATACGTATTATTGAGCACACAAGGCACTATCTTTACTGGCTTGGAAACCGTTTCTTTCCACAATCCATTTTACTCAGTATTAACCAACAACAACAAATCTTTATTAATTTGGTATTTTGTTTCAAAACAGTAAAGTCCAGATGTTGTTTGCACAAAGGATCTAATAGTTTAGTTGCAATTTGTGAAACTTGCAACAAACCATTTTCTTATAATCACTCTGACCGCCATAAAATATTTTTTGTTAAAAGTTCATATAATTTCAATAAATAAATATAACTTCTCAAAAATTAAATACTATTATATAGGGTAGGTCGATGACACTGAACGCTGTTTAAATAAAAATAGAAAAAAATACTGGACTTTTTTAAAATTTAACGGAAGTTCAGAATTAATCATTGCTAATGTTAATCTTGTCCTTTAATAATTCAAATATTTATATTTCATTCATAATTATTCAGAAATGGATTTCTTTTCAAGTGCCTTGTTTTTGGCTTTTGCATTTTTTAAAACTGGCAAAACTAACAAACTAACAAAAATATCTAAAACATTGTTCCATTTCAGAAATATCGCACTCTTTCGATTTTGATAAATTCGAAAGGCGCCAATTTCTGAGTAAGTACGCATTACTTTTTATATTTCAAAGAATATTAAATGGACATTGGCATAAACATAAATTATTGAAAACATTTTTTCAATAAAATTAAAAATAATGTTTAGCAGTCAATATATTAATTTTAAATATATTTTAAATTCGTGTTAATGTGTATGTTGTGTTATTTTTTATATGTCGATTCATATTAAAATATTTCTAGGAGTAGCTTGAAAGCAAATCTACTTCATTCGCAAAAGTCTTGCATTTGCTCTAAAGTATTTGTACATTACATAAAGTAATATTAATTATACTCACGTGGATTGCAAATGTCAATTTTATTATAGGCATTTTTTTATTTTATTGGTATTAAATGGAATTTATTTTTCAAACTTGTTGGGCTGTTATGAATACTGTTTGTAAATTAAAGCTATGAAATCAATACACGATGTGAAATAAAACGTGATTGTAATAGGGAAATGCAATTTTGTGTACATCATTACCTTAGGTGATTCGCACAGCAATCGGTTTTAGAATCGGTCTAAATTAATAAAATCTGAGCTGAGCATTGTTAGCAATTAATTTGCTTTAATTGTGATCATATGAAATCTTTTCTAGATTTGATATTGACACTTGGTAACAGAAAATCATTTTTGTAGCCTTTTTGATTGATTGCTCAATATATATTTTGAAAGCGTTTTGAAAATTTGAAAGTGCTTTGTAGCTCACATATAGTGATTTGAAGTCTTCAGAAAATACTATTATAAAAAAGAGTAGAGTTTTTTAATATCTTCATTATTTTAAGGATTCATTTACATTTACTGCTTAACACTATAAAGGTAATTAGTGATTATTTTTCAAAGTGTTATTAAAAGTATTTTAAAAATAAAAAAATATGATGTTCAATTATTTATGAAACAATTTATATTTATTTACTTTTTGGTGAGTCTGTTTACAAATTCTTCATATTTTTCAACATTTGATTTTTTCAATATTTATAACACGGTTTCTGCTACATTTGACAACTTGTCAGGTTTTGCATTTTTTTAACATATTGGATTTTAGATATTTTTACTTTTTTTGCAAACTTTTACTGTTTTAGTGTTTTTTTAATCATTTCACAATGTTTATTCTAAATATTTTTGACAATTTCTGTAGATTTTGTATAAAAATAATCAAAAAAGTTACATTTTTGCACTCATTTTGGTTGTTATCCCAACCATCTTCTTGGAAATTCTAAGTATTATTCAAAGTTTTAATTAATATTTTAATTTTTTTATATTTATTATATTATAAATATTTATTGATACATTTGTTTTACATTTTACAGCGTTGTCTTGAAATTTATCTATTGTAACTGTTTTTACTTGTTCCATGGATTCAACATTTCAGATTGTTTAACAAAATTAAATAAACATTTTCAAGCATTTGCAAATGTAAAAGTTAGGTCGAGGCAGCAATGCCAATTTCAGTCAGTCATTATGCCGTGGTCGGGAGAACAACATGGCTTTGTTCGTGAGACATTTTTAAAAAATAATGGAAGTGTTGTAGCAACTGGGAGAGAGATGGAATTTGAACTTTGGAAAAAATCAGTTGGGTGACTCAAGAGTGTGAGAACACACGAAAACATCGCTGCAATTAAAGCGTCTATTGAACAGTCTCCGATGCGTTCTGCGCAAAAACATGCTGTTGTCATTAGGTTTTCGTCTAGAACAATACGGAAAATTTTACACATAGACCTGAAATGAAACCCTTATAAGATGATGACTGCCCTAAAGTTGAATCCACAAGACTGCACGGGACGTATAGATCCATGCAATGCAGGCCAACAACTGTACTCATTGTCATTATTGTGTGGACTTCTAACAACGGGTATTTTTACCGTTCTGGCGCTTTTCCTTACATGAGTTATATCCCGGCCGCCTAATCTCGTTACGAGATACGTAACTCTTAAATCCAATGATTTGACTCCCTGCATTTTGTTTAAACCTCAGGGGTGAGGATTACAAAGCTCGACCTTGAAGATTCAGAACAAAATTGCCGGAATCTCCCAAGATATGTAGGCAAGAGTGCCCAAAAACTTTGTGGAATACCTCCACATGTGTATTGCCTACCAAGGCCACCAATTGGACGACTATTAAAAAAAAAATAACAAAAAAAATGGTGTATATGAATTATTAGAAAACACCATTTTTTATCTTTTGCCTACTTTGGCTAGTCACAATTTGACCGACAAATCAGGGAGGTCGTTTTGCTCCACCCTGTACATTCTATTTACATTTTACACATATATTTGAGATATTTTGGTATTTTTATTACTATTTTACATTGTTTATTGAAATTTTGCTACACCATTATGTAAACACGGTTTTTAATATTTTTTTAAAACTTTTTTGCAGTTCACATTTTTTGCTTTGATATTTCTTTACTGTTTAAAATGTTTTTCTTATTTCTGCACAATTTCTAATATGTCAGGTTTTCTGCCTCATTTTTTTTTATTTACTTTAATATTTGAAAATGTTTTTCAACATTTTGTTAGAATTTTGCAAGTTTCTCGATTTTTTTTTTGATATTTGACAATATTGAAAGTGAATTCATAAAAATGTTCCAGTTAAAATTGCAAGACGTTTGATAATGAGTTATTCCAAATTGTGACTACAAATTTAATTAATCTTTTGGTTTTATAAAAATATAATATTTTGGACAAAACGTTTGCTGCAATTCAACACATGAAATTAATCAGTTAAATAAAATTTTACAAATATTGTTACTACATTTTGTTCTTGTTTTTATTAGAATTCGAACTTAAAAAGGAAATAGCATTCATTTGCAAAGATTCGTAAAATGAAACAGATGGAATGCATATATCCTAATGCTAGCGCTGGTCAACTGGCGTGATATAAATTACACTAATGGCCGGTTAACCCAGTGACCAAAACCACAAACCCCACACTTAACTCATACACGGCTCGCTCAATCATAGCAATCCGACTAATTATTAATGAATAGTCACAAAATTGTTATGGGAATGACATGCACCTTTCCGTCCCGGGCCGACCGACATTGACCACCTCCGGCTAAGAGCCGAAGCACCGGCATGTATAATTTACAATGATCCCTTTTTAAGATTTGTTTTCATTTTGGCTGCAGTTATCTCCACGGCTCTAAACGTTTGATTATAGCAATTTCAAATAATTCAGGCTATTATTTCGAACCAACTCCGAAATTATTGTTTATAAAATTTATCGTTTAACACACCGACCCGGCCACATGAAGAACCAATAAATTGAAACGATTACACGTGTAATGGCCTCAATTTTCAAGGGACAATTCGAATCGTAAAAGTCCTCCAATTATCGATCCCTTAGGGAAGGAAACCCTTATTTCAAACAAAAAAACCATTATCGTATTAATTCTACAAGTTGCCGTGCGGTTTTCATCCGCTATGCAACATGAGTTTTATTACCTGCGTGCGTATTATATACATATAGAAATGGAATGAGAAATTAAAATGACTTTTAATGTATTATTTACGGTGCATTTGATGGTGAAGCCGGTCAGAGTAGCCGACACAAGAACAGACACACGAATAATAAAAAAACCTAGGACCGCTCTTCAAACAGTGACAACCGGTAATTAGAAGCTGAGCATTAGGATGTAATACAGTGCTCTTATAGAAGCGAAGCGGTCTTTTAATTTTCCACGATGTCCTTAGCAGTCCTTACCATCGCCTCAATCGAAATGTTTAATTCTCCGCTTGATTTAGTTGTAATTCATATCGTATCTGTCCGAGATATGTTAAGCGGATCGGATTCGTACCTCCCATCTACTTATTCGTTTTATTTAATTTTTCGTTGTTATTTTTTTCATTTCTGAGATTTATTTATTAAGGGTTATAGATTATCAGAGCCGACGTTTGTTTTTAACGATCGCTTTTAATTATTATTGGGTCTCCAACTCGGTCTTTTTTACAGTTTCTGTTTTACAGCCGCACATATTCGATGTCATCGTTTTATTTCATCCCTTTTATTTATCGTGTCATAAACGGTTGTAAAATGAGGATATTTTTGATTGGTTCTCAAAACATACAAAACCCCTATATGTACTCAGACAGCTTATTATACGTGCTAATTTTAGACTCGCATTAAATTTCTTTTTATGGATATTGATAATAAAAAACATAAACATATTATACATACACAACTGAGTTAATCAAGTATTAACCGTAGGTAATAATGTTGCACAGTTTCTATTATGCGACCACCCAACTAACAAACATCCCTTGCAATTGTAATATGATATCATACTTCATATCACTCTGTTTACTTTTCATATTCGAATGCACAAAGCGACTGCACAATATTGGACCAAACAAATACTCGGAACCAACAACCCCCGCTTATATTCACAAAATAACTTCAATTAACAAACGCACTTTACATGCACCCTTTAATCTCAATAAATGTAACAAACCAGACGAAGAGATCCTTGAAATTTTGAAATAATAATAATAATATATTTCTTATATTTTGGCCAACTATGTTTCGCAACAAAAGCCTTCACATCAAATCATCATCATCATCCAGACAATGCCGTCTGGACACCCTGAATATATCTATACATACACAGGCAAATACCCACCCCCTCGATTTAATGCCATAATGGAACTGTTCAAATATAAAATATAATATTTTTCCGCACGGTTTCACCAATATTAAATTTCTCTTCCCGTCCACATACCAACCGAGGAATCTCAACAATAATTACATCAATTATTAACAAAGTATTTATAAATATTTAATTGTTTACATGAGTTTGCGAAATATAAATGCAGATATTTACGGATAAATTACCAGGCAAATGAATATATTCAGTTTAAGGTAGGTGTTAAAAGTAATTAGTACATATCTTATCTTATGACTGCCATAATTACTAATAATTATATGTATGTACATGTGCATAATAATACTTATACAAATATCAGTCGATGCTTTGCCAATGCGTATATATGTGCCAACTTTTAATGCAACTATTTTAGATTGATAAATCGTGCTCAATATTTATTATACTTTCATTCAAGATGGATTTATTTTATTTCAATTAGAAAGGTTGTTGTTACGTGGCTCTTAATAAATGCATAAACATTAAAACCCGATAAAGTTGAATTACTTAAAATCTTTGAAAGTTTCCCTTATATTTGATCGATAATACGACCATATATCAATTACCTTTGACACCTTTTAATGCATTACGAATATCATTATTAGTGCTAAGATAAATTAAAAAAAACCTTTTTTTTATTATTAATTTATAATTAATATTATTATTCTCTTAATTTATTATAAAATATCAAATAGTATGTCTAGAAAAAAAAAAACTAAAAAAATAAAAGTATTTGAAATAATGTCGCCAAGGATGTGAAAATTGCAATTCTACACATTTGAAATCCAGAAACGCGCTATGAGACGCTTTAATGTCTATTCACAGACTAGTCAGATTTTACAATTACAAAATTAATTTGTAATCTAATATTGCAATCCTAACTTCCAAGTCGTTTTTAAAATTGTTTTGTTTAATTTTGTAAACCTTTTTGGAATTATGTAGAATTTTGATAAAATTTGTTGTAATTTTTTTAAGTGATCTGAAGTTGTTTGAACAGTGAATACTTTCATCATGTCAAATTTTTTTTTTGGTTTGTTCGAACTTGGAATTTTCTAGATTTTTTAATTTAAACTATATCGGATTTTTATAGAATTCTTTTGAAATTATGTGGTTTAATATGTAGAATTTTTGTAAAGTTGTGAGGAATTTTTAGAATTTTTTTTGAAAATATATAAAATTTCTGCAATTTTTTAAATCAAGTAAGGCTTTTAGAATTATATTGCAGCATTTTTGTAGAATTTATTTTTATTGGAGTTAGGTGGCATTTTTGTATTAATTTTTGATTACCTAAGTGACACTTTTTGTAAGTTGAATAAAAAAATGCAGCATTGTGAAAACTGTGAAAAAAGATGCACTATAACAACACACTGTTGAAAAAGGCGGCTATTACTAATAAAGATTACAAAACAGATCGGATTTTCTGAATTTAATTTAAACTTTATTGGAAATCTCTGAGGTCTTCTGCTAACAGCGTTGCGTCTTATCCAACTAATAGATACCATTTTAGGAATGATAAATATATACATTTTTCAAATTTGATGATACAAGTGATTAAATATCATCATGACGTACAGTTATAATTATGCTCGCATAAATCTAATACCAACATATTTATTTTGTGCAATAAGATCTTTAAATTCATAATACTTCATAATCACGGCGTCTGTATTGACAGGTTAAGTAGTATCCAAAGAAATTTACCAGAAATAATTTTAGATAACTGCGTAACTAAGATCTAAATTCAGATTTATGTGAGCATTCTAGGTCTTTAAATGACTTATATTTGAAGCACTGAGAGCAAAAAATGACTAACTACAAAAATAACAAACTGAGAAATATGCAATTAATTATAATGGATTTCAATATCATTTAATGTAACGCAAAAACTCACTTTAAATCAAAACAAGATAATGTGGACAAATTATGTATTTAAATGGTGTATTTTTATTTTATAGGTTATAAATAAAAAAGTATTATAACTAAGTTTTGAAAATTTATATATATATTTAACTTTATTTTAGGTTAGTTTAGAATTTAACAAAAATATGCATTCTTGCGCCAGTGTGGCACATCCAATGCAGCAGATTGCGAATTAAACATGCTGCAACGTATTAAATGCTGGGTGATTATAAATGTCTGGGATTATATAATCACTTCAATTCAGTTTTGTCACCTTCTTAAAATGTACACAAAACTGTTATATTGTTGACAGCTGTCAAATAGAATGAATTGTAAACAACACATCTGTCAAATAATTCTATTTAAAATTAATAAAAATTCTGGAACAGTTCTAATATTTTTATAGTACTATTTGTTTTCTTTGCCTTTTTATTTCAACAATTAAAAGTGCGTGTGTATGTAAAAATAATAAAATGTAACTTTATAAAAGAGCTTAAATGATAGGCAACTTTATTTACACACCGAGCTAATTTTACAAAATCTGCACAAAAGTACACATTAAATGGTTTCATATTCCTAAACATTTATAAACTCCGTATCACGAAATACATGCTTTTTGATTGAATTTTGTAATTTTGTATTTCTACAAAACAAAACAAATCGTCAAAGTTAACAGAAGTTAATTGATTTGTTTTGTGCATGCTGTACATTGCCGTACACACACCAATAATAAATATACTATTATTATTATTATTATTATTATTATTATATAATATTTGTAATAAATTAAGCAACGCTTAGAATTTGGATGGGTGATTGTATAGTTGCCTAAAGATACCATTAGCAACTAGAAAATAATTATTATTAATGGTGCTCTGGATATCGAATTCAAATTGCTAGAGTAGCAAGCTCTAACTCGACACACAAATATCTACATAAACACGGCTGAAGGACCTCAAGGTCGATGGTCAGTTGGTTAAAATAATACAAATAAAAATACTTCTACTACTATTATGCATATAATAGAATAGATAGAAATAATTAAATAATATCAATGTTAATAATCAACATAACAATTACCGCATATATCAATTCGCCTCACTAAATATCTCACATTGGATAAACCATTTCCATAAATACTGCATATATATGCGCGTTATTATTTTTTCTCCTTCAGACAACCACCAACTAATTGCGTATTCTCACATTTCATTCGAGGATATTAATATCTGGCATGCGATGCGTATATATACATATGAGTAATTACACCGCGATGTCTGCACCTACACTGCAATGTCTGGAGATGGGCAATTAGATATTTCTTACAAAATATTAATGCTCGCAATCGGTTGGTATATCTGCACATTAAAATCAAACAGGAAATGCCCGACTAAAGTAATCTTGGAGCCTCATCAACGGATATAGACAATTAATAACAATAAAGCCGTTCGAATATATTTTATTCATATCTGGCAGATGAATATTAAAAAGGAATATATGATATAAAGAACCAGTTTCAGCGCCAGCATTAGTTGAACAAATATTTTTATATGCGCTCGTGCTGATCATTTAATATTAATATATAATTTTTTAAATGGTGATTACTTATCGTAAATTGCAAATTGTTTGATTTCTACTCCAGTATTTAATAAAATTAGGTGGGTAATAAAATTACAATTGAAATAAGTCGATAAATATAGTACATACAATAATAATTAACCTGGCGGTAATTATTTTCTCTTAATGAGGGTGGTGTGGGAACGAGGAGAGTCCCGGGAGGCGCGACCCCCGCCGTGCTCCAAATCGCCTCTCACAAATACACATAAATATCTGCTCCATTGGACGTGGCTAATGAGCTGCGGCTATACCTATTTGTTTTTACAATTATTGCCTTTTTGTAAAGCAACAAAACATATTTGAAGAGTATATTGTGTGTGTCAATACGCAAGGTGCTCGGGCCGAGAAATAAAGCAAAACTCAAACTGGTTTCTATATTGAAGATATCTTCTTCACTAATAATACTTTCGATGATAAAATTTGCAAATTAATTGGCTTCGCCAGGATTGTATCTTGATTTGAAAATGTAGCATTTGAATTGTTTCCATTACGCCATTAAGCAAGGGAATATTGATAAGTTAGCAATTAGTAATATTTAAAGTGGCTATCCCATATAATTAGTCGATTTGTATTTGGAGGCCACACAAGACACGACGTCGCTAGAGTGATTAGGACTTGGGCCTCATCAATCAAACCCATGTCATTTTGTTCTCAATCTTTCTCCAGTCATATATATTATGTACTCGTGTGTGTATGTGTGTGTTTATCTACATTTGAGTGGATTAACGGCGTATGCCCGTAACGCTTATATCTATATGAGCGTCTGTTTATCTATAATTTAACTGAATTGTATTCATGTTTTGTTGCAGATATGTCGCGGATGGAAAAGTCTCCCCTGCTGGCAAACGGCTACAATCACCCTCCGCATTTGGGTCACATGCAGTTCATGCAGTTACCCCATCCAGCAGCCGCCCATTCCGCCCTATTATCACCAGCAATGCCACACAACCTGGTTTCAGGCAGACCGGATGGTTCTGTCATCAAAAATCAGGGAATGCCTTCCATGGAAGCTATCGCAAGGTAAACTATAAACTTTAATAATCCTTGTATTATCTATGTACACAGCCGCTGCACTCAAAGTTAAACCTCACTTTTGTATCTAATCCTCGCATGTTCTCGGCATTAAATATTGCATGAACTTTGAAGATTTCAGTCGCAATCTTTGAACTGTAAACTTGCGTCTGGATTATGTTATCCAGTTACGATGCATTCATTTTTTAGCATAAATTAATACAGTTTCAATAATCTTTTCGATTGCTGACCGGACCAGGGTATACCTGGAGAATTAATCACGGCGCTTCATGACGTGTACACGCATCCAGCGGCCCGGATTTGCATTTTAATTACGAAAGAGCGTTGAAATGATAATGATGACTTGAACAACGGTGTAAACAAGTAGACGAGTGCTCGCCATGCCTCACTGGGATTAGTGTGCAGTGGCTCATTCCACCCATCTTACATTACACACTTATAAATTTGTGTGTGTGCAATAGGTTGATAATTAACCCCCTTGAACCCCGCGGTCTCCATTTCTGCGAGTTGAAACAGCGCCGAGTCATACGTGGGACTTCAGCAATTCCATAAGCGGCTTAGCGTGTATTTAGTTGGCCTCTAACAGTACAAGTTAACGACTGTGCAATCCAATTTGAGTCGATACATACACACCGGTCATTAAAATATATCTCTTATTCTTTCAGGTCCGGTATATGGGAAAATTGCAGAGCCGCATATGAAGACATTGTAAAGCATTTGGAAAGGTGAGCTACAAACATTTTATAATTCAAACCAATTCTAGTCTAATTAATATACTGCGACGATATAAGCCCCGCAACAAATCAAAATTAGCGCAAGCGGATATAGTAACAATGTCAGTATTTGTCAAGTGTCACGAGATTTAGTCCCCGGTTGCGAACCCCCCAAAAGCTGGCTTAGCCCACCATGATTTGTGTGACATGCGATAGTTCCACCACCGCGGATCATTCTGAATAATCGGGTGTCACGTCCCGTATGCAATTCCGCCCGAACGCATAACACTTTCAAATCAAAAATTATGTTATTTAATTTTTCAAATAAAAATTCTTTAATAGGTTTTATTTATAAATTTGTAGGGGCGCTTTAAAACATCCCATTATATTTTTATGGTAATGTCGCGAAGCTCATAAAAAGCCTCCCCCTAAACCCGTGACAGATTCTCTCAACACTAACACAGTCGAAACGAAACTAAGTTAGTCATTTGTCAGTGGAACGAGAAGTCCCAGCTGGAACTACAAGACTGGCGCCTTTTTTTAATTCAGTTATTGAACATATTTTTTTCTCGTGGAGACATTTTAAAAATCGTGTAGATTCACCCCCTCGTACACCATTTACATGAAAAATTGCATTATCATTTTGGCATTTCGAGGTGAAGTACTTAGGAATCACATTTTACGTCCCATAAAAATTCGATAAAACTAAATCGATCAAATTTGTAATATTTGTTTTTACACAAAAGTCATTTTAAAGATGTGAATTATAATTAATGATAAAATATATAAGAACCCATAAGGGGGTAGCGAGCCACAGGGTGACTAGCATGTTTGAATAGGACCGTCCGTACTGCTGCAACTGATAAGACTTGCCTCTTTAGCCCCCGCTCTCTCTTTCTAGATAATTAATCTTAATATAGCATTCTTGGATTGTTCGCTTATCGCGTGTAATATATCTGTTAATTAACTATGCAGGTTAAAACTCACTATATGTCAATATTGAATTACAGTCCCACAATGCATCCAATTTATTTTCGTATTGATTTATTGATATATAGACTGCATATATATATATATATATATATATATATATATATATATATCAAGTCTGCATTCATACGGCGATTGCCATTCGGATACCATTTACTTTTTTATCAATAATAACCTGTTTGTTTATTTAATTTTCAAGTCTTATTGAATATCGCACTTATATTTATGATTTACCTTCAACAACGTTTAACGATTTTAATCAGCAATAAACCAATAATAAAATTTTGCAAAATAATAATGGCATTTTTATCCTTGGAAATGCATATTAAATATCTGTTATGTTGCTTTGCGAATTATTACATATTTATTATTTGATCAAGTGTCCGAATTAGTGTTAAAACGTCTATGGAATCAACTAACCGAATTAGATGATCAAATTATGAATTAGGAAATTTGCAATTTTCAATTCTTTTCTTCTAATACTAAGAATATATTGGTGGTATATGCTCAAATTCCATTTTAAAGGAGTTAAAATCAGACACTGGCAGGAATCTTGTTTTTAATATTTTTTACCATTTTATAATTTATCAGAAGTTACTTTGCGAGATTATTTTGGCGAGAACCGTTCGGAAAAATGTTTTTAGCTTCAACTTACGAAACTCGTATTTAGTGCATAGAAAATAATTCAAAGATGCAATTGATTGATTGGTTTGTTGTAAGTCGGAAAATTAAATAAAAATATAAATTAAGTCATATTTGTCAAGCGGATCTTTTCAAATTCTTCTTATATGGCTAAATTGTTGTATTTTCATCTAAACTCATGTAGAAATATTAAAAAATATTTGTGTTGTTGGTGTTAAGAGCTCATAAATTTCAATAACTACAAAAATGTGCTTTTTTTAGCTCTGCTTATTTTATACTCATTTAAAAAGAAATTGGGCGCTCATGTTTCGATTTAGTTTGAGTACCAGACTGACAGTATAGCAAACAATATAATATTACACATAATAATTCTGGATGACTGACATTGCAATGGTACTTTATAGAAGTCTATATTATATTGGTTTTTGTTGACAACAAATATGTGAACACTCCAGCCTCTTCCACTTTTATAAGAAAGATAATATACGGTTATTCTGACTGTATGGGGTATAAAATAACTGATCGCTTCTAGATAGTTAGGATATTTAGTATTTTTGATAGAATATAGTTTTATATTCGTTCAGTATCTACAATTTGTATTTCTCAATTAAGAACAAACGATTTTACCAACAATTTTAATCTGAATCACCAGATTTTTGTCATATTTATTATGTCATAAAATCGCACATGTAATGCAGCAAGGCCACATCTCAAAATGCTATTAAAACTGCGTTAAGTAAAAGAATGTGATGCTCCATTGAGTTATATTCCACACATATGTTCCTATGTTTCTTACGGAGAACCAATGCCAAAACGTCACTTTGTAATATGTCATCTTGTTGTAAAAAATGCTGTAGCAAATTAGTAGTTTTTGAGATATTTATTATCACTAACACCAATGACCTTTTACCTTTAGAAACTTTCACTAGCATTCCACATTCAAAAATATCAAACATGGCTTTGGAATTTTTTGAAATAGTCTAAGATCATATTTCTTACTATATTTTCTTTAAAATAATCATATTAGTATTAGTCAGTTGATTATTTTAAAGAAAAGGGGTTAAATTTATCATCAAATAAATAAATTACTTTAGAGGTTAGATTACTAATAATGAATTGTTATTGTAATTATTGGTCTATTACTTTATACATTTATATGTGAACAAAAATTATAATAGGCCTTCCACACGTACATACTTTACTCAAGCCTTGCCTGCACAAACCGGTTTGTATACCGAAGCTCGTGTGTGTGGACGAGAAAATTGTAAATCGTGCAGTCCTATGAGCGCGGCTTGTGGACTGTTGAAAAGACCGTGCAAAGTAAGATTGTACGACATTGATTGTATCGTATGGATAGAGCTGTTTTTTCCTACTTCTGAAAATTTTTCATTTTATTGTCATTTTATCATCATTATTTACGAATAAATAATTAACGGCTAACTATATTTATTAAATAATGCAAATATTAATACAATATAAAACCAATAATTTTATATAATTATATTTTTAGAATATTAAAAGCAATAAATTTCTATTTAGATTTTGCGGTGGTCTCCCATTTGAGCAATACAAAATTTAACATAAATGAAAAACACGTTATCGAGTATTTGTACAATTTTTTGTAACGATCATCAAGGGTGTATCTATAAGAATAAATTTGAATTTCCCGCAAAAAATGTACTTACAAATTGGGCGATTTGGGCAATATCTATTGGTGTTTTTGCAAACAACTTGCTCAGAATACTGGCAACCATTAATGAAAGTACATGCAGGCCAAAAGGATGGGACTGGACTGTAGTTTGCGGATGTAGGTCTGAATCGTGCGGACCTTATAATATGCGCAAACTATAGCATGCAGTCAAGTCGCTGTCGTGTAGAAAGCCCATAAATATCTTGGACGTAAAGCAAGTTGCAACAAATTTTGATAAACTTAACTATAACCCGGCCAAAACTTGCATGAATGATGAGCATCATTTGCCATTGAGAAACAATTAACTGCGCTCTAGTTATCAGCTGCAACTTTCTATAGTAACAGGTTTTAACTCGGCTCATATAC
Source organism: Tachinus sp. AB-2021 (assembly GCA_030264575.1). Taxonomy (NCBI): domain Eukaryota; kingdom Metazoa; phylum Arthropoda; class Insecta; order Coleoptera; family Staphylinidae; genus Tachinus; species Tachinus sp. AB-2021. The sequence goes on along the minus strand of JARJEC010135382.1, from coordinate 320 downwards.
GTATATTTAACAGAAGGAGCACATGGTATATGACCAACAAAAATAATAATATTAAATCACAATTGCTTCATTATTGTTGTATATTGAAATTAGTTTATAATTTAATATTATTTTTGACTATTAAAAAGTTATATAAAATGAGATTTTTTGTCTAAGCACTAAGTAAGATATTTAAAACAACCAGTAACATGTATACTTAACAAAAAAATCTGTAGATCATTTGGATAGTTTCCACCTTTACTATGTGATAAATTGTTTTCTTCGTTGTTGTTTTCAACTTAAATAATAAACAATATTATGGAAAAATATGGGGCTTTGGT
>JARJEC010135381.1:0-10958 GCA_030264575.1 Tachinus sp. AB-2021 | reverse complement strand
GTCGGAGACTTTGGTTTTTTTCCTTATCCATGTATTTGTTTTGTGGTCTCTCAGGGAAATTCCTAAAATTCGTCTTTCCATGGCTCTCTGATGTACTTATAGTTTATGTTTGATCTTTCTGGTTATTACCCAGGTCTCGCAACCGTACGTGACAACTGGCAGTATACACTCGTTGTAGACTTTTGATTTTAAAGCCATTGGGATACATATCTTAAAGAGAGTTATTTTCAATTCTCATAAATACTATTTTAATGTTTTATCAATATTAATTGTCCAGTCTGTTTACAATATTTACATTTAAAAATTAGAATATTTTAATTGAGTAATTTTATATAATCTTTCAATAATATATTTATTACCAAAAAAAAATTGTTAGTGAGATTGTACATTTTGCAACGCTGATGGCGCTGAAACTTTTATTTTGCCTCGACAAGAGTTTTGTTTTAGCTGAATTAAAAATAAAACAATTTTTTAAAGTGCATAGCTTGAAAGGTTTCATAAAATTGATGTTCTTTACAAATTAATTATATTTTCTTAAAATATATGTTGAACAAATTTACTTTAAATTTTAATATAAATAATAAACGTTTTTCAATTAGGGACTAAATAATTTTCAGTTTTATAAATATTAATGAAAAATAAACAATGTCCTACTGCCCTATTAAATTTTGAAGTTTTGATTTGATTTTTGTATACATTCACTTTAAACAATTCGTTTAAGCGTAATAATGTTATTTCACAAAATTTTAATAATTCATTTACTGATCCTGCATTATTACTTAATTATTCAAATAAATAAAAAATAATAGAAAAATACTAAAAACTGCATATATCTAAATTAAACAAAAGTACCTACTTAATTTTCAATCGACTAGCGTAATCAATTTGATACATTTGTCAGTTCAAGTAAAAAGAACATCTTAACCTGCTTTTGCAACAATCAATCACCTTTTTTTATACAATTAGGGCGTTGTTATTTGTTAGTATATGCAGTATTTGATTAATTATTATTTGTAAATCGATTCTGGGCTGTTATTTCAAGTATTTTACTCAATATATACATGGTTTTATTTCGAATTTTTAGTTCATTTTTATGATGGCATTTTTATTTGTTATAAATGTTATAATACATAAAACTAGCTATTAACAGTCAATTGATTATTGTTTAATAATTTTTGTAATGTAAAATTTTGGATTAGCAATTCCTAATTTCAAGTGATTTTGATACTTTGAACATAAATCAATTGCAATAAAAACAACTGGTTAAAAATGTTAAATAATTATAATATAATGCGGAACAAAAAAAAATTACAATTTAAGTAAGTGCAAACATATTTATTTAACATATAATTAATGTGTGTTTTGACTCCACATGAAATACTCACATTATCATCCACCATGTGGTGCTAATAAAATAGCAAGTTCATATTGTTTGCTTTATATATTGAATTAAAATTGACTGATAATTAATATAAATCTTTTAATATCTTTTAATTTTTCTGTAATGCACACATCAGTATTCTTCTTCTTGTGTATATTAATTAATATTGATTTTAATAATTATCATTGAGCACTTATTACTTTTAATTTAATATATTTCAATAATAAAACACAATCTTATTATTTTTATTAGATTAAAAATTCACATTATTCAATGGATATTGTGTTAATTCCAACTATTGGTTGTAATATAGTAAGTTTTGTTAAAAAAAAAAGAAATTACCCTTATTTAAATACAATTATTGAATCTGGAGTTTGACTCACATTGACTACAGTATGTTGAATAGACCTGTACTCACAGCGGTACATTTGTGAACAACTGTGTTGGTGACAACTTCTGAAATTTCATCGTTGTTTAGGACTAATACATAAATATCACAACTTGGTAAACAACGTGAGCCCCGATTAAATACATATATTATATTATCTAATTAAAGAAACAACTAAGTGGATTTTTAGAAACGATAGAGAACGTTAAGAAATGTTAGTATACGAACATATTTTATTTATTATAATGTTTTATAAGACTGAAAAAAGTATGGGTTTTAGCAAATAATCCTTCAAAATATATTTCGTAAAATATTACATCTGCCTGATATTAATTATCCTGAGATTATGGTTTGAGAGGGCGGCCCAAGGCTGCTTTTCGGAATTAAAACATTAAAGCTGCGGTAACACATGCCGTCTCCAACCTATTTTTACTGTTAGCATACTATTAATTTTCCACATTTGCATCTAACTCGATGTAATCATGATGAATGGTGGTAGTTTTGGGTTTACCATTTGTTACTTCCAGTGAAATTGTTGATTTGTTTAATTTTTATCGTGTTACTAGATATAATCTGATCAACTTAAAGGTTCTACTGTCTGTCAATCTTGAGATATCGTCAAAAGGTTTTGGAAATTGTTTTATCAATTTTGTCACTTGACTTTCCCTGTGCAATTCTTTACTTTTCCTATTCATCTCTTTAAATTCTGGGTATTATTGTTTTGCAAATGTTCTTTTCATTTCACTTCGTCTTCATACATATTTTTTATCGGTATTATATCTTGGTTTTGTGAGATGCCTTTTCCTTCTTTAATGTTTTCTATGATTTTATATTACATTTTAAAATTCTGAAGAGGAAATATATTTATTTATCAGTTTATCAGAGGTGGTTTGTCAAGCGTCTCTGCACTACAGAGGTACTATTGTGCACCTCTGACATTTTACATCTTTAGAAGTTCTGTCTCTTCTATGAAGTCCAGGAGTTTTTGCCAAGTGATCGTTTTTAGTTCTTCTTGGGCTAGCTTATGCTTGCCAAAGTGAACTGTGCTTTGCATGTTGAATTCTTCGCATTCACACAGCAGATGCTGCGGAGTCTCTACGTCATCCAAATATCCACGGCATTGTGAATTTTCTTGTATACCCAATCTATGCATGTGTTTGTTAAGACAACTGTGGCTGGTAATCAGTCGTGCGAGCATTCGCAATTTGGTTTGACTCATTTGCGGTACTTCCTTTTGAATATTTAGTGTTTGATCTGTATTTATCAGTTAATAAATCCTTAATAGCCTAAGCACGGTAATTTCACATGTAAATTGTTGCAGGTACAATAGATCATTGTAAACACAGCATAGATGAACTATTTTGAAATAGACCAGAATCTCTAGTATTAATTTAATGTCTAGTTCTATTGCCAGTTAAAATAGCATATACACTATTTAAAAATTTTCTTGTAATTTTTATGATTAGAATCTTTTGAGCAATTGTTTTTTATAATCTTATTATTAATTCTTATTATTAATTTTACTTGGCACTATTGTTTCGACAAATATAATAATACGTTATTTGAAAAGTCAAAAATTTGTCGCTGTATTTTATTTATTTTGTTTGGGATTGGCTGTAAATCATTAAGTTTGCGTTCGCACTGCGTTATAAATGAAAATGTACCATTTATACAAATTTAAGGAGTTGGAGTATTCCTCTAAAATTTATTTGACACACTTGCTTGGTACATGCTTATATACAATTGATTAAAGTTTTTTAGAAAAATAATAATACTAAAGAAAAGAATGCGTTACATTTTTGCATAATTTTATGAAACCAACAACCCTTCTAGATAAATTACAATTTTGATGGTCTTATGCATCTTGAGATAATTAATTGCAAAATATTGTAAGAGATTGCTCTAATCCTATTGCAATTACTCGTGTTTTTTTGCATATCTACTAATTTTTTGAAAAGCGTAAGCGCTTTTTTCCCAACGCTTTTTTTACAAACTTAACTTATATTGGCTTATGTTCAATTAACATGTTTGCAATTTTTATGGAATGTTATATCATGATTGTTCATTTGTAAATTAGCAGTTCTTTTCACTCGCCGTATTCTTCATGGTATTAAAAATTAGATAAAAAATTACTGCAAACTAATGAGATAAGAAAATAAATAATATCTAAACTTATGAAGAGTTAAATCAAAATAAGTTGTTCTGGAAATGAGATCCAACTTTTTTTTTTTAATTTAATTGATTAAATATGGTAAAACATATATCAAATATGTCCAATCAATTATAAAGTTCTACGTTAATTCTTTCTGAGTATATAACTAGCGTTTTCTATGAGAAATCGGAAAATAGTTAAAAAAACAAATGTTTTAGCTTCAAAGCATGGATTTAAGGAGCTAGTTGCCGAGAAGAGGTCCATGAACTACAGCGGCACTAGTTTTGGTGCATTAAACAATTTAAATATTCCTAAATACGTGAAATGTTTAGGACACACTCCGTACGTAATTCAGACTTATGGCAATACTTTACGACAGTGAAAACACAATAAATTGCCGTTAACAGAGGTGTAGCTTTCAAATAATTGTGACTTTATCTTTGAAGTAATTTAATTTTTGTTTACGGATAATTGTTTAAATATGAATAATCTATTCGTTTATCTGATTAGATTTTTAATTTTCTGCATAACAAATGCCTCTATTTATGTAGAAATAACAAGATAAAATATGGGTCTTTTAAATGTTTGCACAAAAAAATTATAATTTTTTCAAATGTTTTCAAATTTTTACGTGTTTTTTATAAATAAATTTAAAAATTCAACACCTACTGTTGTACTTTCAAATACGTAACATTTTACTAAAATATGTTTAGCTGGAACGATATTATTTTAATGTCTCCAGTTGCGATATTACTAATTAATTACGAGACACCCTGTACAATAATAACACTCTATTAATGAAATCGTATTTGTACAAAAAAATCTACATAACCAATCTATAAAAAGACGATAAAATAAGTTAAATTAAATTGATACAGAAAATAAAGGTCTATAAGACTATAACCCAAACGTTTTGTATAAATAAAAATCTAGTAACTGATTTCCAAATATGTTAATAAAAAAAAGAAAAACACATTATTGTAATAACGAATACGTATTTCCCTTATGAAAGTGTTTCGTCTTGAATTGTTTTATTTTTACTGAATCACGCCTTCCTATAAATGTTTAACTTAATTATGCCAAATTGTATCAAGCAGTGCAAATTAAAATTTTGAAATGAGAAATAAATTTGTTTTTCAATAATTTGATTGACAAAAATATAAATAGTCGGTAATTATATTTTCGTTAATCAACTTGTTATGAAAAACACAAGTTAGCGTTCAAAATCAACAAGATTTTGTTATAATTTAAAATAAAATTAGCCATTTTATTAAAATAGTATATTATATTTAAATTTTCTCACTTTGTATATATGTAGAATTAACTAAGAAATCATGAAAATATAAATATACTTCTTAAAACGAAATTTCGTTTTATTTATAAGTTGTATGTTACTCTATTTCAAATTTAATAATGATATTTTCTTGTGCAAAGAATCAATATCAAGAAATATTTGTACTTACTTGATATTTTTCCCACGACGAATATTAGATGAACCCACTAAAAGCAAAATCATGTCATAATAAGCTTGCAGTCTGTCAAATATTTTGTTAAAATAAATAAGCGAAACAGATTTATACACAAATATAAAATACGTTGCCGATTAAAATATAAATGTGACAGAAATGACCAAGTTACACATTGCTTAACTTTTTGTAAAGGAATAGCAACAATGATTAAGGATTGATTAATAGACAACCAAGCATGTACTTTTTTCATAGACGAACAAAATATAAATTAATAGCATGATGTATATTATTGCAATACAAACAAAACATTAATTGCACATTAAAATTGTCTCACTACAAAAATGTGCCATTAATATAAATGTATCTTGAGCTTGTGTAAACATATTGAAATTATTGTTTAATTATTCAAAACAAAAATGTTTAATGAAAATAACCTATAAACATTTACCTCAAAAATTCATCTGCCAAATCATCACGAACGTCTATGAAAAAACAATAATCTAGTTATTTTTAGTGTACAGCGTTGAATTTCATACAACTGAAAAACGTAAACATTATAAAATTCCTAGATTTTTTTTACACAAATTTAAAAATTCATTGTTGCTATCCCAGCATTTTTACTTTCACACGACCAGGCTTGTGTCTGACAAACGTCGTGTCCAAAAACAAAAATTGTTGTAGGTTTGTATCAGTTTGCATACGACTTGGTTTTAATGACGCAATCTTTTTTAACAAACTAAAAAGAATTAAATAGTAAAATTAAAAAAACACATCCTCTATTGCGAAAGCAACCATTACAGCTCTACAATACACGACAGCCAGATTATTTAGCCAATGCAAATGACAAAAAATCGCGCAGCTTGTTGTAGTAGGTGGGTTAGACCATTTTACTATGGATTTAGGGCAATGTTTGACAACTGGCAGAGACAATTCTAGTCGTGTAAGGTTCCTTCTTCACCTTTTAGACCATTCAACCACAACACGTTGTTTGATTGCAGCCGTCTGGGTCGACTGAATGATTCAGTTGTAGTGAGTTGTAAAACTCGCACTGGCATAAGAATGGCAATTGTAGCTTTCAGACTTGCCGTCTTTCGTTTTTTAGTATCTAATTTTTTTCAGTTAGAAAAAAAAAATTGCATCATTAAAATCTTACCGAATATAAACCAAAGCAATATTTGTCTGCATCCGTTCTAGGGCAAAATTTACTACTTCAAATTGGAACGTGACAACGGGTTTTATCTTCAAAATTGAAGAATCAAATTGAAGAATCAATCATTGACAAGATGGTATAGTGTACTCTACTTTTTTTCTTGGGAAGGCTATATACAGCAGATTTTATTATTTTATAAAACAGCTTGCATAAGATTTAACGGAACCGCAATTAAATGCAAGACATATCAACATTCCAATTGCAGCCCAAAATAACTGGATAAGTAAGTTAGATCTAGCTAGTGTAAACAAAAGCTCAAAAATAATCTGCATTAAATTATTCCTTGTAGGTTCCACATGTTGCATTAGTTATTGGTCAAACTGTGTCTAGTTTATGAGTCCTGAAAACCAATTAAATGTTATTTAATATTCACGTAATTGCATTGTTTATTTCTATTGTTTGCTTTTTATTATTTTAGATTTTTCAGATTAATAATAAGTTTTAGTTTTTAGGAGTTTATGTTGAAAATTTTATTTTAATGGTATACAATATTAAATGACATAATGAAACTAAAGTATATTTTGTGACTTGCTTATTTGTAACTAGTAAAGAGGAAGAAATAATAATAAATTTTGGTTGGTCTAGGCCCCACTATATAGTATGCTATAAAATATTGACCTTACCAGTTATTGTCTAAATTATTTTCTATTGTTAATGATTGAATGCCATTTTAATTGGATGCTTAGGTTCACTATATAATTTAATGTAATATTTTCATTTGACATACATTAAAATTTTCCGTTTGGTTTATTAAGGAGTCCTGTCAATGTATAGACAATAGGTCGTCAACAGCTAATATTAATGCATGCATAGATTAAAAATCTTGTTGCATTACTACGTAACAAGCTGTATATTTATATTATTGAAAAAAATATTTACAAAATCAGATTGAAAGATTTAATTATTTCTACACCAAATATGAAATCAATGCAAGAAGCTATAAACGTAAAAATGTTGTAATTATCACTCGTACTAATTACGATTAATGATCTAATCTTGATTATTAAACACTGCCATTAAACTTGTCGTTTAAATAAGTAATGTGAGTAATTAATAAAAATTAAAACTAGAGGTCGCAATCCCTACTAAAACTTTTCCCCCAATAATATATATCCGCAATCAGTTCTTTAAGTTAAAAATAATTATTTTAAATTTAATAAGAAAAGTAGAATGTCTGCTTGTATTGGGAAAGGATAGTATAAAAATAAAGGTGTATTGGGCCGGTGTGTTCGTCATACTTTGCTTGTTCCAATGTTACAACAATGTACAATGTTACAATATTTTTGTAATTTGCGGTTTTGGCACTGACTTGACACTAATCACGTAGGTTTTGTTTTCCGCACTTAACCATCTTAAGAGCGCCATCTATTGGTATTTTATTTTCTCCTAAAGGGAGAAAAGTAATAAATTTGTATCTTTTTTGTATTTTGGAACTTTTTGATGAAACAAAAATTAAAATATGCAGATTTTGGAGATGTACAAATCAGTTTATATAAAATTTTATTATAAATTTGATAGTTTTTTTTTTTTTTAAAAAAAATTCTTCTTTTTGACATTTCTAATGCGTTTTAATATCTTAGAAATTATAATATCGATCTAAAACTAATATAATTCCAACCTTTTTCACCGTGGAAAATTGACCACTACGTGTTGCCAACTTAACCTATCAAAGCGCATTTTCGGGCGGCACAACTAGAGCTTACTTCCAATTTTAAAATTTACTTCCAAGATTACTCAAATTTTAGAACAATATTTTTAAAACTATTTATGTGTAACACACACATATACACACATATACACACATACACATACATACATGAATAAAACATGTTGCTAAAAACCACTTTTTAGACTCACGGACCTCCAAAACATATTTCCGTAGAAATTTCAATTTTCAATTGTTGGTATGAATCTAATAGTTTTTCCTATATAGAGGGAAAAGTAAAATATGTAGTGGCAATAAAAAATATTTTGGTGTGTATTTCAAGCAAACATTTTTTTTTAATTTTAATTTACATGTATCGTTGTCCTTTAAAACACATGACAAATAATAAAATATTATATTAAATCATTTATATTGGTTAGATGGTATGTATCTTTATAGCATAATTAATTGCTCAAAAGGTGAGTGAGCATACTTGACAGAGTAAATAAAGTATTAAATAAGCATAGACTTCGGTGGAATTGAATAAATGGATTTTACCACTTACATTTTGTGCGTATATTCTTTACAGTAAAAATCTATAAATTAGTAAGCTGTATGATTTTGTAACGAGTCTTTAATGTCGATTAAACGAATAAATTTATTTGAACGCAATTTATAAATTAAACGCAAATATAACATTTCATGAATATTTAGACAGTGGCTTCCTTGCAATATAAGATTCATTCATATTTTAAAGCCTTATTTTTCATATTGCAGACTTTTTCTTTCATACAAAAAATTACATTTCATTGCACGTTCATACATCTTCCGAATAATAATAAGCTTTGAAATAATCTCCTCGAAAAATACACATAGAAGTACATTACTGCAAAATCTGAGAAGTGCTTTGAAAATTAAATAATATTTGCAACCACCATATAATATAATAATAACTGGTCTGCTAGATTAAATTCCAAGGTCGTTAAATCAACTAGATAATGTTATTTATAGTATAATTTGATTGATATGCCAATCAATTTGATTATAGTTGATAAATATTCCAAAATCATTTTAGCTAATACGTATATAAATATATTATTATCGTAAAATTATATATGAATTGGCCTTGACAATATATTTTTCAATTATTATTAATGAGTTATGAGATTGTTCTATATTACTAATATAAATCATTTTTGGGGTAAAATCTGTTGTAATGAAATAAAAATTATTATGATTTATTGCTGTTTAAAAAAAGCTCTAATAAAATCAAAGCTGTAATATCAGCAGTAAATCAATTTGATATTGCTTTGAAGTAGTTATTAATCGTAATTCGTTTTTAATTGAATGTTACTTCAAATAAATTTTCTGTTCATAATGCATTTCAAACAAACGCAATAGTTATATAATCAATATACGAAATTAATTTCTTAAAAATATATATTAAAATATATTTCATAGGATATTTGCAAGTTGCAAGAATATAAATAAAGTAAACATAATGGATTATGAATCTATCATCGTTTTATTGCAGATCTCATCAAAAATGTCTTGTTTCATATTATTTTATAATCTTCTTAAAATACTCGTACTATCATTTGCATAACGCGACCAAATGTATTAAATTGCATGTTCTATGCACATTTTTTCTGTGCAAAATATATGCATTTTTTCTCAAATTATTCGTAATTCTTATCTTTTAGTCTTAACTTATTTTATCTCTACAGCAACTATATTTTTAACACTGCCGATTTTATTTTATTATAATTAATTTTATTAAACAAAAAAATCAGTAAACATAGTCAAATTGGTTTTATAGTAAGAATATAAAAATAACAGAAACCCATCAGGGATACTAAGCATTCCTACAGGCAACCGGTTTTACAACGCCAAACTGGAAATTAAATTTTAAAAGATTAAAAAAAGGTTTGAAATTAATTATTTAAATTTTATGTGCTATAACTGGCAACAATCAATTGTAGACAATTGTTTTGTTTCCTTAGAGCTCATCAGTACACCAAGCGGAAATAATGTAGATGCACTGATAAGTTCTATAGGGAAACTCAATTGTCTGCATTTGATTGTCGCCGTTAATAGCAACCTTGAATTTGATAAATTAATAAATTAATCTAAAATATTTGAAATTGCAAGCTTGCAAATTGTTTTGATTTGGCACAGTTAATAGATTGCAAACTTGCAAATGGATCGTTTAATCGCATACATTTTCGCAGTAAATAAATCTTTAAACCATTCTGTATTTTGCTCAAAATTATGAATAAAATAATAAATTATTGACAAAATCGTAATATTGGTGACAATTGATTTTTCTAAAAATAAATAAATAAATATAAATGAGATTAACCAAAAATAGTTTGTCAATTACAAATTAAATAAAGATGATCAATTTAATTAGCTGTACAAGACAATCTGCATTATTAGTTAACAGTGGTAGCCATAAACAAGAACAGGAAAAAGTAGCAGCTGTTGATGCCTTACAAAATATTGCACAAACTAAAATATTGTATAAAATATGTTAATACAACCATTTTCTAAGGATAACTTTGATAGACCAAATAAATTTCCTCAAATATATACTTCAGAGTTGTTCGAAGACAGTCAGAATTTTGAAAAATCAGAGATTTCTTTTTTCATATGAAGTAATAATTTCATTATACTGCCTAATAATTGGCAATATATATATATATATATATAT
>JARJEC010135367.1:0-12125 GCA_030264575.1 Tachinus sp. AB-2021 | reverse complement strand
GTTTTATAAAAGTATACGGAGTAAATAGGTGTAGAACCCAATTTAAATTTTGCTCGGTGATATTAAAAAAAATGGCAAACACTGCGCTCTCGGTCGGTATTATTATCTTCTTTCGAATACTTTTTACGAGGTGGACTTCGAGATGTAGTCGCAGATTGATTTGTACCACAGACCTTTCGACAATAAATCAAGCCTCTACTTTTTCTAACAAACACCCAATATCTTTGGGGATAAGATGAATTCTATAAAATATAAGTTAAATTATTTAAATACATTTTAATAGCCATACATTTATAATAATGACAAAAGGCCATGGTCCAAAATGTCAAGCAGTTTGTTTTGTGCTTATTATTCTACACCTAAGTTGTGGTTCTTATTGAACTTTCCACCAATTATCATATACTTTTCTGGTTAGTAGCCCCCAAAAATATTGATGGGTTAAGCCTGTAATCGTTCTACCACAATGGTAACTTCCGAAATTTTTAACATTATTTTGATTAAAATTTGAAAGACGTCATTTTCTACTCAATTATTTTGTTATATGAATCACTAGTAGTAATAATTTAGACCAACTTTAGTAGACATACCTTGGTATCAACTACTTTGTTCTTTACATGCACAAATAAAAGGCCGCAGAACTTCGGTCTCTGCTATATATAATAATAATACTCTATACTAGAATTTTATTTAGCTTAGTATTTAACGTAATCTGGACAATTTTCTACATCAACGGCATAAAAGCCACCATTGCCTTTCATTTATGAATGAGAGAATATGAAACAGTTTTCACCGTCCATTATAATCACTTTATTGTTTGCAAAATGAATTCGGCGTATTTATAACAAAAAAATTGAATCTTTACCACTTTTAGCTTTTTTTCTTGCAAGAAATCCGTCTCACACTTTAATAGGAGATATTCAATATTAACTATTGAATGGTATTCTATATCGATCTATTGCACTTTCATAGATTCAATTGATGCTCGGCCGAGGGAGGGCACCGCAAAGCCGGGCCACTGGTCAGTCCCATTGTATGTTAACTTGCTCATATTTAACAGTAAACGTTTAAAAATAAGAATAACAAATTCGTACATTGACGCGCACTCAAAATTGAGACAATGAAATCACTCTTTTCAAGGTTATTCTTTCCGTCAGACAAGGGATCTTTTTTCTGCAAAACATCCCGATAGCCTTCCGTGTCAGCGCTATTAGGAAATTTTCAAGATTCAAATTTGTCTGTTCGTCAAATTTCCGTAGAAACTAATATTAGTGTGGGTAATGTTTGCAAGATTACAAATAAAATTTAAAAAAAACCATAAATATCTTTCCTATAAATACGAAACATATCATAAAATTTTTACTAAAAAAGAAGAAATGTGGATAACAATTTTTTTGAAACATACTGTTTATTGACGAATCTAAGTTTCTGTTACATGGCAAATTTAATCCATCGCTAGTGGAAGCGATTTGTCTATCCCCTTCCTCGGCCGAGTGGAGCTGAACGTTTGGGCTATGTATGGCATTTACATGAATATGGTTTTCTTTGAAAAATTTTGATTTGTAAGAAGGTTTAAAATTTCTTGCCTGAGCGCATATCCAACCAGGTTGTAAAAGCTTTTTTGGATTTCAAGCTTGTATTATCTTGAGACTCAATAACCCCGAACGGTTTAGGCTGTTCTATTGTAACTTTTTAACATTTTGATATAGTATATAGCATTATATATTAATTTTAAAGTCTCCGTATTCTAAATTATTTGCTTTCTACAAGGTTTTAAGCGTTTTTGCTTCTTCTGCGTACTTCTTCCATTTTTTTCTGTTCTGGGATTCCAGCTTCCATCTGTTCACCTCTTGTATTCTTAGGTCCGGCAACATGCAGCATTTATCATCTTATTATTGGACTGTCTCTTCCTCGGTAATCTTCGGGATCGCAATCCACTATCCTGTTTCCTGTCGCATTTTTTGTGTTACTTGCCACATCCCTATATTTCATACCAGAACAAATTAGTTAAAATTTACGAAATGTCACAATAAGTTTGGTTACTAAAGTTATTTATTTTTAAGCCGACTAAAATGTTTCCAAAACTTATGTGTTATACTTTATCTACACATTTCGATTACTTTGCAAAAAATGACACTTTGCAAAGAATTTTTTATATTTTGCGACACATCATTTTTGATATGTTGCAAATGTGTTGTTTCATTTTCAGAGTACGCCTAGTCATTGTGCAAGATGTTTCTTTGATATTTTAGACGTTCTCTTTGACGTTTTTCAACATTTGTAGGTATTTGCAATTAATTTTATTTTTAGTTTGTGGCATTTCTTCACTTTTTACTTATCTTTTTGTTGTTGCATATTTCATTTTTATAGGCATTGTCTTGATTTTGCACCACCGAGGGTTTTCATGACGTTTCACATCCCAACACATTCGATCTCATTATCATAATTACTGAACTATTAAATGTGTTTCTTTTTTGGTTAAAAATTACAAAAATAATTAGTATTTGTTACTTCTAATGCCGTGCTCTTGGGATTTGATTCATGGGAGTAAAACAAATTGTAAATTAGGATTGGACATTTTTTGTCCATCATTACAGTTATTGACAAAATAATAAAAATTTAATATTTAAATTTTTTTATTAGGTTACGATTATCATCCTTCCAATCATGCAAGTTATGACTATATATGATACCTGTGTCAGTGAATGTGGATTCCATCAAATCTTTTCAATAAAATGTAGATCATTGTTTAAGCTATGCAACCATCTGTAAATATTTTAAGCTTCTCATCCTTTTTAACTTTTAAATCTTAAATGGAAAATTAAATGGAAAAAAATAAATGTTCATTTTCAATTTGGTTTGGCCCCCTAAAACAAATCTCAGGACCACATACGTCAATTTTGAAACGGCCTGTATAGTGACACCCCATAATATTATGTAAAATATGATTGAAATAGCATTAGTTTGTTTATAATAAATACGGTATTTATAAATTGTAGCTTAATTGATAAAAATTGAAGGACTGGCTTCCTAAAATAATCGAGTGATCTTAAAAATCAGATACAAATTTTAATCTTTTGATAACAATGATCACGTTTTAGACATCGATTATAATTGAATTCATTGATAATTCAGATCGGATAAAAGGTTAAGTCGCCGTGATTGCATCTCACTAATACAATAAAATGATGATACATTGTTTTGTACATAGTTAAATACAAAATGTTTATTTATACTTTTTAGTATTATTTATTACTTGTTGAAATTTCGCTAAAAATAAAATAAAACAATTTTATTTCAACGTGTCACATTTTTTGATTTCCCGGACTCATTTCAGTCTGGAAAATGAAATTTTACAGCATTAAAATAAACTTAAATAAACTCTATTTTCACAAAATTTATTACCTAATCAACAAACTTGATAATTATCGAGTTTATGAGAAAATTTAAATCAAATCTTGACATGGTATACAAAATTATTAAAATAGCATTGACATTAAACTTAATAATTTAAATCTGTCAACTTAATATTGTAATTCTTTTTTCAAGTTTTTTAAACGAAATTGCTCACAGGATGAAATAAAACGTTGTGCGATATATGTACGGCAAATGATTTTCAATAGTACTCATTTCCAAATTTTTACTCAACTACTTCGTCACTTTGTCCAGAAACATCTTGCTCATTACCGTAAAATCTCATTTGCCGGACTTATAACGTAAATAACTATTAAGACAATCAATTTATTTATTAATTAATATTATATTTGAAATTAATATTTAATATATTAATATTGATAATAATAAAATATAAAATAAAAAATAAAAGTAAATGTGAAATATTTTGTAAATCATAATTAAAACATGGATTGTTGCCGATACATATTTATTGCACTAAGACAATTTCTCGTAAAAATTACTACCATTTATTGTAGAAGGATTGGTAAAAACAAAGATTTGTATGGAAACATTACCTATAGTTAAAATTTTCTTTAGAACAAGTAAGTTATACGTACTAAGATTTCTTATAGAAAAATCAGTGAGAATATGAAAAACCAAATTAATTCTTACAGATAAATGTAAAAGAACTAAAATTTCTTATAGAAGGAACGGTAAAAACTTTCTTAAATAGTAACAGTTTAAATCACAATTGGCTATAGGAAAATCAGTAAAATAAATAATTTAAAAAAAATTAATAAATGGATAGATTTTTTGAAAACATGCCACTAAAAACTTCGATTTCTTGTAAAAAATTAACATAATCTAATTTTTGAAGTAAAACTTTTATGATAGCGATTTGTCAAGGTCAAATTTAGCGTCGCGCAAATCTATCTCATCGATTTTATTTTGTCTTTTTTGCGTCAAAGCCATTTTAAATTAAACATTGGCGCAAAAGAGAAAAAAGATTAGTGGAATTGAGATGGAGCAACATCAGTATAAACAAATCAAATTAGATAAATTAATTAATAATATTTCTTAGTGTCAGACATGCAATGTATAAAAATCGGTTTAATAATTTATAAGCTGACCTTGTTGTCGTAGATGTTGAAAGTTTGATTACGAGTTTGATTCTCGCGATTAATAATTTTTTAATAAAAATAGTAATATTAGTTTAACTTCAGCTGTGTGATCCAAGCATACTTACATTTTTTGTCCGCCTAAATGAAATACCCGCTATATATTAGAAGTGAAATTTTGCCAACAAAATATCAATGTGAGCAATTAATTTTTGAAGTAAACGTACGAGGCAATTACGTTTAAATTATTTCTCAATATTAGTTTTCTATAAACACTGCATAAAAAATCATGCCTTTTTATATTATGATTGATTGATAATGACTTTCTTTTTCACATAATTATTTGTCATCTTACAACATCAAGTACTTGCACGTTAACGGTGGTTATTGTAAAGTTAGCGTTTATTGTAATCAAATAAACGTCATAAGACAACATTTTGTATAAATACAACTATAATTTTAGACATAACCATAAAATAATAACATAAACATAAGATAGTATTAATACTAAAACCTCGACTTAATCCAAAATTCACCAATGTTAAAAAGACATTGCCAAACAGTATAAATATTAATTTTATACCCTACTATTTTTAATAACCGTTAACTTTCAAGTGGCCATGAGTGTACATAATGTTTTAATCTACACGAAAAACAAACAAAAATAGGTCATTAAAAGTTTCAATTAAATTAAAAGTTAAACTAGAGCGTGCAATGCGTGCTAAAACTTTTCCCCATCAATATATTTCTACCAACAGTATTTTAAGCTGAAAAGACTCATAATAAATTAAATATTATTTTGTGGCTGCGCTAGGATGGATTGGTTTGTTTCGCATATTTTACTTGGCCCGACTTCATATAATTTTTGTTTACATTTTTATATTTGTTCCCAACTAACAGTGATTAGTTGTTTTCCTCATTCAACCATCTCAAAAGCGCCATCTATTGGTTTAAGATTTTCCCCTATAGGGAGTTAAGTAAAAAATTAATATTATTTTGTTTTTTACAATTTTTTAACAAAACAAAACCAATATATGGAGATTTTAGAAATCTACAAATTAGTTTATATGAAATTTTGTAATCAATTTCATAGTTTTCTTGTAAATTGCCAAATACCTTCTTTTTGATATTTCTAGTGCGTTTTTATAAGTTAGTTATTAAAATATTGATCTAAAACTAATGTCATTCAATTATTTTATGTTTAAAATACTATAGTATTGAATATGTACTTCATTTATTATTTTGTTCAAATTGAGGCCATTTATGCCGATTTTTGTAAGAAACTTTACCACCACGTGTTGCCAACTTAACCAATCTGAACAAATTTTTGACCAGCACAACTAGAGCTTACTTTTGACATATTTTTTCAAAGCAATATTCACTTTTTAGATACATAGACCTCCAAAACGCATATAACAACAAAGCCACGCAAATAGTTACAAAGCTTAAAATGTCCCCCTTGAATACATACTTCATAATGACGCAGTAAAGAGTTTTTAACGCAATTAATAAAATTCGTATATATCCTGATTTCATTGGCAGCGTTATTTATTCTGAACAACAGAACTGCTCTCGTATTTTGATTTCCTCTCCCCGATCATCATATGTAAAAGTCTGGAGAACGCGGTGGCTAAGCAACTGGACCGCAATTGCCAATCCATTTATTTCTAAAATAGCAATTTAACTATAATAGCCACTGTCCCACTATTATTCCACTGGGTAGCACCAACATTCTAGTACTACACGACGTCAAATTGTGATTTCAACATTGCTAACAACATTATAATTTAATATCTAAGTTTTGTTATTATTTTATTTATGTTATGTTGCATAATTATTTTGTTGCTGAATAACTTATTTCCACGTTAACACTTGCTATTTTTGAAAAATTAAAATTTTGCTATAATAGCCGGATCTATGTCAGAATTGGTAACGGTGTCATTCTTCAAAGTAGTCGATATTTTATGTAATATTTTAAAATGATCTAATAATGTCTTCTAATTTTTGTTTTACTTGTTAACCAATAGATCTGAAAACAGCACTTATGTCATCTAAAAAAAATTAACAATTATTTTAATTGATTCAGTCAACAACATTGCCTGTTTCTCGAGACAAGTTATTGTTTTGCTTGATAACATTGTTAATTATAGAAGAGTAACATGCTATTTTCAACTACGTAGAATTGAATAAATTGTAAATGTATAAATAAGTAACTTCGAAAAAAAAATAGATATCGGAAAAATGAAAAACGCGGCAAGTGAAGAACTTGGACGAATAGGTTCTTTTGCGTTAAAATAAAAATAACCGTGGAGAAAAGCAAGCGGTTTGTGAAAATTGCACACACGTAAATCGATTTAAAAAGAAACTTGAGGCCATATTCATCTATGGTAATTATAAAGTTCTGGTGAGAATGAGATTCTACTAAATCCTACTTGGTTATTTTAGGCTTTTAGTTCATATTATAAACTGATAAAGGAATAACCCACACGGCTCAAAGGGACAATTTCACCAACGAGTGAAACGTGCAGAACCGGGCATTTATAGTGCAAAGACTCTCATCTGACAGGATATTGGAAGCATACGCAGAATACAGCGTGCAGACCATCAAACGTCAAGTCCGCCACGCCGAGCCCGTGTATGCAGATTCCGAAGACAATTAAAAGGATGTCTCGAACTAAGTTATTTATTCCTATAGATAAGTTGAGTAAAATCTGATTAAATTATAATTGTGAAGGTGGGTTATAGAGTTAGAATAATAGGCATTTTTATAAGTCATATGAGAAAATGATGAAAAATTCATTTATGTAAGAGGGAATCAATTGATTAATTACGTTTATTTTTATGAGATCACAAATTCCTAATAATTCTAGGATATTAGGTGGCGCACTATTAAGAGATTTGTTTGATTTATTTTTATGGGAATTGTAATAGAGAAAATATGATGAGTTGTAAAAGTTATTGTGTGATTATTAATGTAGAACTCCACCCACAAATCTGAATCTAGTCGGTTCAACCGTTAGCTCTGTGGCTCGCGCGGTTTAAATAAAAAAGGCTTCGTTAAAGAAAAAATAAACGCTGCAGAAGGAATTAATTATCTTTATTCTGGATAATCTTTACACTACCATTCTATTGTAGGTTTTTTGCTTAATCAATTAATGACTTTTGATCAGTTTTCACTGTTACGTATAAAGTTAAGCTACTAAAACCGTTGCATCATAAATAAATAATGTTGTTGTGTTGGTCAAACGATTAGTGAAAATAAATTATTGTCCTAAATAATATCTTTGTCCTAATAATTATTTATTTATATATAATTTTCTTTTGTTAGCCAAATATGTCATAATGAAGCTCTAAATAAGCATAAAAATGGAGAAAAGCAAAAAAGCAAAAAAACTTGGTCTCTTAAGAGATTATTTTTCTATAATTCCTAGGCATTTAAAAAATGTTTGTATTTATAGAATAATATTTAGCGCAAATGCTAAAAATCCGGTTTGAAGTGATTATCCATATTAATTTAAACTAAAATTAGATTATGTTTTAAATAAGTATAAAAATGGATTGATAAAAGAATTATAATACATTTTTGTATCTCTTCAATATTTTGTTGAATCTCACCTCGCTTTTAAATGCTGTAATGGCATTTTTAAAAGAGAGCGCCTTTTCCTGACTCAACCAATATTTATATATTTTAGTAGTTTGTTTCAATTCCTCATAATGGACTTCTTCGACTCTACAATTTTTGCTAAAGTGATCGACTACTCTAAAATATTATAATTTTAGAACTATTTAAGAATAATGTTTCAACCTTACTTTTTCATAATATTTTTAATTTCTGATGATACATTGGAAGTTAATGGGTCTCCATTTTCATAGATGTAGTAATATGT
Source organism: Tachinus sp. AB-2021 (assembly GCA_030264575.1). Taxonomy (NCBI): domain Eukaryota; kingdom Metazoa; phylum Arthropoda; class Insecta; order Coleoptera; family Staphylinidae; genus Tachinus; species Tachinus sp. AB-2021. The sequence goes on along the minus strand of JARJEC010135367.1, from coordinate 3,727 downwards.
TAGTTTAGATATGTCAACATTTTGATCAAGCTTTAGCTGTTTGTGTGCAGGTCCTAAGATTGCTTTAATACCTGGTATCAAATCTTCGGCGTGTCTCGACATTGGTCCGGCAACAAGCATTGTATCTATATCTTTGCCGTCTCGGTAAGTCATACCTAAAATAATATAAAAATAAAGTTTTCTAGTTAAAAACTGGTTTTTAAACATTTGTATATATTACCTTTTGTTGGAGTTAATTTGGAACTGCATTTGTGACCAAATAACCCGCAATAAAATGAAGGAATTCTTATTGAACCACCAATATCAGTACCTGCAAATAAATGTTTTTAAATTTTATAATAAATATAAATGTCATTTTTTTTTCAATGAATAAAAACAGTGTTTTTGTTCTTAAGTTAGACGTCGGAAAGACAATTTTTATACTACATATTGTCGTTGGTTCTGCAATATCTCATATGTATGTTTGTCCTTTTTAAAGTTATTAAGTAAAAATTTGCAAAAAAATGAACTCTACGTGATTAAAACAAGTTGTATGTGCAAAGATGTACTAATACATTAAAATTCTAAATTTATTAGCATTATCGTTCATCATATGCATGGTTTACAATTGACTTTTTGTCTCTTCTGAATAAAGTTTGTTTATTAATATTTATTTATACAAATAAGAAGTATTGCAGATCCAGCAACGGTATACACAATTTTCCTTACAAAATACTATTCAATTATATCACGGTAGACAAACTATTGTTGTGCTCTCTCAGTGTGACTTGAGCTAGCAAGCGGTGTTTATAAATGTTTGTGATTGTGTAATCATGTAATATATGTTTATGCCGCTCTAGTGAAATTAGTTAGGAGAAAAACAATCCAATAGTAGAAGCTTTTGAGATATTCAAATGAAGAAAACTGACCCAGATGATCAGTATCGGCAAGTGACAAGTGATCTCACAGACAAAAGAAATCTGCTAGTTTGAATTGTGGATATAATAAGCTATACTGCTGGTAGATATATATATTAAAGAAGGAAAAGCGGATTTTAAAGCTGGACATTGAACAAAACTTTCCTGTATTGTGTATAACATATTATTTATGTTGTTGAGGTTATCTGGAGTTATTTTGAAAACCACTATGACAGTCCCCATTTGAGCAATTCAAAATTTAACTCCAGAGGTCAGTCTCTTTGATCATTTATTTTACAATTTTATTATCAAGCAGTGTTCGCACGATAGTTAAAAATAGATATATAACCTGGTGGACAATTTTAAAAAGGCGGCAAAATTATCTTGAAGTGACTATTTAATTCATACTCTTATCAACCAATCATCTACATGCGTATAGACCAACCTACATGAAATATCGGTGACTATTTCCCTCACAAAAATGTAGCCAACCATATTAATAAATATTATCAAAATCATTTCGCAATGAACAAATATTATCGAGGATTTGATGCTCCATGAAAATACCCGGGTATTTGCACATCTGCATTGAGTAAATTTTTTTAAAATATTTTGAAAGTGAGTTTTTTTTGTTTTGGTCAATCAAGCACAAGTCAAATAGCTAAGAAATTAATATATACCGTCTTTTCAATTTATTATCTGTTTTACGTTTAAAATGTCATAGTTACAATACTTTCATAACTTAGAATTTTTTATTGTAAATCATCCAAAAATAATTATTTTCTGTTTTTTATCATTTCTAAAATTTCTAATTTCTTCGGGAAATAATCCTAGCTATATCCCTGTTGCATGCCATCCTTGAACATTTTTACTCGTGCACTTTGTGCACTCGTAAAAATAAAATAGTAGATATTTACTTTCGTAGCCTAGCAACAACAAGTATCAGCGAGTGTTTCACTCGTGAATACATAACTGGGTATTCCACTAGTACCGAATATTTTTTAAAATTCCTTATTTGATTTGAGGTTGAATGACCAAAACGAATAGAACACATTTTTAAAAGGAGAAAATTTTCAGAATTGGTTTTTTTCAATTTATATCTTTCATTTGGTTCAATCAGTAGTCTTTTTAATATAATTTGTAATCAAAGATTGTAGAATATTTTTATTTTTGTATCACTTACGCCACACCTGTAACACCATTCGTGCTGCGCACTCATGCTTTTCATAAAGCGAATGACGATTTGTAACTAAAAATATTTGACAATTTTTGACTACTCCTTGTATTATAACTGATTATATTATTTCAATCATTTATATACACCCTGATGTTTAGTCAAATGTAAAATATACCAATTCCGATTGGAGAACCGCATGCAGCTATTATTGAGCCCTCTCCTCCAGTGGATCCTCCTACGGTTCTTGTGGTATTATATGGATTATTTGTAGTTCCATAAAGAGGATTGTGAGTTTCCCACCACATATTCAACTGAGGAACATTTGTAACACCTTGAAAAGACAATAATTTAGATTATTACGTAAATATTACTGTTTTGATTTTATGTAAAAAGTCCTGATTCAATAACTAGTCTGTTTAAATTAGTTTTTGTCTATTTAATATTATAAGCTGAAACAGCTTGAAACATATATAAGTTAGTTAGTTTTGATTGTTGGCAAAAAAAATTACTAAATTATTAATATTAGAAAAAAGATAAAACAAACTGATGCACAACCGACCAGAATTTGTTGGTTCACTTTTATATAAAGCAAACAATGTTTACAAAATAATTGTTTTATACTTCATGCTCTCCTTATCTATTTAAGAAATATTAAATCTAATATTGATTTAGTAATTTTATTATTTTGTAATACCAAATAATTTATAAACAATTAATATCACCATGTTATTTTAACTCATCCATTATAATTATTATCTTAATTTTATATCAATAAAGGTTAGATTTTCAAATCTCTGATAGAAGATATCTAACATTTTTGTGCGAAAAAATAAGACCTGCCCAACCCGCAAATAAAAAATATCGTTATCCAACGGGCCACGTATATACTCAACTTCATTAACTCCAAGTTGTAAACGGCCCATGTTTAATTTCTCAGTCCGCCTATGCCTTCTATCATACTTGCAATGACTCATTCGACTAACAATTCTATCAACAATGTTAAACATCTCTATAAAGTTACAAAATATTATTGAAAATTAAAGTAAAAAAAAATGCATTATTTTATTTAAATAAATATACCATGTCTGCATGTCATTAAAATTAAATCTTAAACTTTAATAATTCTGTACAATTAAAAACGCTTTCTTAAACAAAATCTCCAGTTTCTGTTGGATAATACTCTAGATATAACATATAACAGGTAATAGTCCGGGAGGCAGGAAGTAGTCTCTGCGACGTAGGTATTTCATGACGGCTGAATTTATTAGCGATACCAAATATCATAAGAAAAAATTACCAAAACGAGCGTCAGCCTTATTAATTTGCATAATTTTCGATATTTCTTATTATTAATTTTCAATAAACCTCCTATTGGATTCTATAATACATAAAATACGCAATTAAAACAATATTTGTATTGAGAAAATTGAACATCATGAGGCCAAAATAAAGAATTCCTCAACATTTCGGAATTAAGATTTTCGATTTCTTTTGACACGATCAAAGTTACCTTGCGTTTGTCCGCCAATTAATCCCCACCTGTATATCGGTTAGGTAGTTTGTGTTAGCTGATTATTGAAACCTCGCGGTGCGGGATAAAACTATATCGTAGAAGGAAAATTAAAGTGAAAGCGCATACCAATTAATAAATTTT
>JARJEC010135322.1:0-10069 GCA_030264575.1 Tachinus sp. AB-2021 | reverse complement strand
CTAAAATAATAATATTAATACCAAATACTAGAGAATTGTGATAAATAATAATATATATATATATATATATATATATATATATATATATAATAGTAATAATAATAATAATAATAATAATAAAATAAATAATAATAATATATAATATAATAATAATTTAAATTTAATTTTTAATGTTAATAAATTGTAACGTAGTCGGTTTTATCGTAAGTTTCTAGTAAATTATCTGTAAATGTACGTATATAGCGACAAAACAATTGAATGTGGCGTCAAATTAGAGGTAATTAAATATATTTTCAGTAGAAAAATATTTTAGTATGGCCAATAACGCGTATATTAATATAAATATCATTTTTGATTAATTTCTCAGAGACAAGCAATTTTAAAAATTGCTTTAGAAAGAATTAAACTTAAAAACTATGAATTCAACATTTGATGTACGAATGTGGTGGAATTCTGAACAACATTCATTATGAAAATTACAAAATTAATTTTCGGAATTAAAAATTATGCTTTATCTAAGCAACTTAAAATTTTGATATTGTCTCATCCATCTCTTGGTAAAACTTCTTAATAATTAAGATTGCAAAATGTTTTACTGTATTTTAATTTTAATTTATTTCGATTGCACACAATCACTGTCAAGATGCAAATAATACATATTTGTATTATTTGCAAATAATACATATTTGTATTATTTGCATCTTGCATGCATATTTGTATTATTGTATCTTGACAATGATTTTGTGAAATCGAAATAAATTAAAATTAAAATACAATAAATGATTGTGTGGAATGGAAACATGTCGAAATAAACAAATTTAAATCCAAATACAGTAAAACATACACCAAGTGCCTTTTTAAACCTATTTATTAAAAAAAAAAATTGATTAATAATCCTTAATATGTGATAATCCACTGTGTTGTGAAATGAAACAACTTACTATGCTTTTTATCACGATTTATTCTTTCGAATTTATTTAACGGATTTTTAAAGTTATTTTAAAAGAATATTTATTTTTATTTGCATACTCAGGCCACAGAACACGTTGCATATTTTTAAAAAAAGTAATTAATACAATTTAATCTATCCTCTTATTACATATAGAAATCGGTACATGTTAAAATCAACATAATCACAAGATAACATGCATCTCATTAATAATAATTACAAAAATTAGCAATAAGTGCGTTATTATAAAAAAAATGGTTCGTGAAACCGGTAATTTTTCCACGTTTTGCGGTTTTATATAGCATAAAGCAAGTAGATTTAATTATAATATAATAGATCCAATGTCTCGGATGGTGCGCGTAAGTTAATTATAACAAACAGTTCCTAATTTGTATATAATAACAAAATCAATTACTTCTTTTCGCTCCTATTTAATTGATTAATTAACTGGTTCATAATAAATCGTAAAATGTTATATTATAAAATGGTTTAGTAGGTGGAGGTCGTTTCATGTCTAATATGGTTATTATGATAATGTGATGTAAAACTAGTTTAAATCGAAAAAAAAAACTTAGTTTTTCATCAAAAATATTTTAAATCGGTAAATTTGTATACTCTGATATGCTTTTTTTATGTAATTTATTTTATTTTTATTTATTTAAATTTATTTTATTTTTATTTGTTTTAATTTATTTTAATTTATTTTATATTTATTTATTTTTATTTATTTTATTTTTATTTAATTTATTTTAATTTTTTTAATTTTTATTTATTTTATTTTTATTTATTTTATATTTATTTATTTTATTTTTATTTATTTTATTTTTATTTATTTTCTATTTATTTATTTTAATTTATTTTATTTTTATTTAATTTATTTTATTTTAATTTATTTTAATTTATTTTAATTTATTTTAATTTATTTTAATTTATTTTAATTTATTTTAATTTATTTTATTTTATTTTTATTTCTTTTAATTTATTTTAATTTAATTTATTTTATTTTTATTTAGTTTTATTTATTTATATTTATTTATATTTATTTATTTTATTTTATTATCATACTCTATAAGTTGTTGATGTGAAAATTGTGAGTTTTTATTAACAACCTATGCGGTCTTTAGAGACCATTGTCGATGACTGAAAATCTGAAACCGATCTGGTAATAAATAAATTTATATAAAAAAGCATTTACTAACCAAAATTATTATTACACTTACAAAAGCAAAATAGAAAATAATAATTATGAATAAATTCTTTGCTTAAAAAAGTGTTAAATTACTTTAAGATTGCAATGCATTCAAATGTATGCACCTTTCCGAACCTAACCCAACCTTACCTAACCTAAATTATTATTACATTTGCAAAAGCAAAATAGAAAATAATAATTATGAATAAATTCTTTGCTTAAAAAAAGTGTTAAATTACTTTAAGATTACAATGCATTCAAATGTATGCACCTAACCTAACCTAACCTAACCTAACCTAACCTAACCTAAATTATTATTACATTTGCAAAAGCAAAATAGAAAATAATAATTATGAATAAATTCCTTGCTTAAAAAAGTGTTAAATTACTTTAAGATTGCAATGCATTCAAATGTATGCACCTTTCCTAACCTAACCCAACCTTACCTAACCTAAATTATTATTACATTTGCAAAAGCAAAATAGAAAATAATAATTATGAATAAATTCTTTGCTTAAAAAAGTGTTAAATTACTTTAAGATTGCAATGCATTCAAATGTATGCACCTTTCTAACCTAACCCAACCTTACCTAACCTAAATTATTATTACATTTGCAAAAGCAAAATAGAAAATAATAATTATGAATAAATTCTTTGCTTAAAAAAGTGTTAAATACTTTAAGATTGCAATGCATTCAAATGTATGCACCTAACCTAACCTAACCTAACCTAAATTATTATTACATTTGCAAAAGCAAAATAGAAAATAATAATTATGAATAAAATCTTTGCTTAAAAAAAGTGTTAAATTACTTTAAAATTGCAATGCATTCAAATGTATGCATTTATAATAAATAAATATTATTAAAAAAAAAATGGAAGATAGTAATTATTAGGCTAGGACTTATATGCGTAAAAAAACTGCAAAAAACGCATAAATGGATATTAAAAAACAGCAAAATAATGATAAACTGTTTTATGTTCCATATAAAACGTATTAAAAAATAACATATCTTAATATAAAAATAAATACAACAAAAGAAACGAATAAATAAACAACTTTTTATATATCTTATGGCGAAAAGATATCGTGATAAGATATATAAAAAGTTGTTTTATTTATTAAAATGCAATATTACATAGTAGAGTTTACCACCATTTAATTTTCAAAAGAATGAAACAAAAATTTAAATAATAATAATAATAATTTAACAATAAAAATAATTATGGTTTTATCTGATGTTTCTTTTCTTTATAACATTAACATTTTGTTCCAATATCAAAAATACTTAATTTTTTAAAAGAACTTCGTTTATTTTTTTATTTACTACGTTTGCAACATCTCCACGAACTTTCAACGTGTTTGGTTTAAAGTTGTGAATGATCTTTGGAAAAAGTTCCATAACAACATGACACAAGTGAATTAAAAATAATGCAGAAGAATAATGCTGTATTATTTTGTGAATAATCTCCAACGAATCTGCCAAAAGAGCATTTATGAAATCGGAAAAATTGTTTACAATATGCACGAAAAGTGCAAAATTACTTAAAATAAGCATAATATGTATAAAAATTAAGAAAAAACCAATAAAAATCCTTAAAATATGCACTAAATATGCATAAAACCCGAAAATAAGCCAAAATAAAAAATTGCCATTTGCTTTACGTTCTTATGATTCGTGGAGATATACATTCAAAACGGATATGAATATATTGGTAAAAATCATAATGCATATAAATCCTAGCTCTAGTAATTATGAGTAAATTCCTTAAGATAATTAATTGAACTTTGTGATAATCCATTCTTATGAAATGAAAACAATTTATCACGAATTCGTGATAAAAAACATAGTAAATTGTTTTATTCGAATAAATTCTTTACTTATATAAAGCGTTCAATTAATTTTCAATTATTCTTGTAATCCAGTCAAAAACAAATCAAATTTATACGATTTTAATATGATAAAACTAATCAATTTGAAATACTTTGCAATGCATTCAAAATGTATTAATAATTAATGTACATATTATTATTATTATTACAAAATGAATTTAAATGTCATCAATGTTAATGTTAAAATTAATATTAAAGTACATTAACCTCGCCACCTATGCATTCCATGTTTGTTTTCAGTACTTTTAGTTGTTCGGCTTCGTGGATGCTGCAAGTAATGACAAGTCTTCTTCTTGGATAATAAATCAGATTTGTCGCAGGTCTTTGAACCTGCTGCAAAATCCATATAAATCCTCTATTAATAATCGTCGCAAAAAATGGCGAAGCCATACTGGTTGGTGTAAATATAGAAACGATGGGAGATCCACTTGGAATGAATATTAAAAGAAATGATGAGTGGAAGATTAACTAACAACGGAAGCATGCATGCATTGTGCGCTCGTTTATGGCAGGATGTGACCATTTCACACATTCACTTTTCTATCATTGATGATGATTTATTTTGATAAAAGAAAGACTGATTTTGATATGAAAGAGTGTTTTTACTTTCGTATTTTATTTTGAACTGCCTTTTTATTTTTCTTCTCTTATCTAAATTTTATTACATTTTTTATTTTACTTTATTTTATTTAATTTTTTTAAATTTTATTTTATTTTATTTTACTTTAATTTACTTTACTTNATCATTTATTTTAATTTATTATAATTTAATTTTATTTATTTTCATTTATGTTCATTTATTTTTATGCATTTTTATGTATTTTTATTTATTTTCATTTATTTTCATTTATTTTCATTTATTTTCATTTATTTTTTCCAATTTTCATTTATTTATTTGTATTTATTTGCATTTATTTTTGTTTATTTTCATTTATTTTTATTTATTTTTATTTATTTTTATTTATTTTCATTTTTTTTATTTATTTTTATTTATTATAATTTATTTTTATTTATTTTCATTTAGTTTTATTTATTTTCATTTATTTTCATTTATTTTTAATTTTATTTGTATTTTTATTACTAATTTTCATTTATTTATTTATATTTATTTGCATTTATTTTTGTTTATTTTAATTTATTTTAATTTATTATAATTTATTTTTAATTATTTTCATTTATTTTCATTTAGTTTTAATTTATTTTCATTTGTTTTTATTTATTATTTTTTTTTAACTAATTTTTATTTATTTATTTGTATTTATTTACATTTATTTTTGTTTATTTCCATTTATTTTTATTTTTTTAAATTTATTTTCATTTATTTTCATTTAGTTTTATTTGATTTCATTTAGTTTTATTTATTTTCATTTAGTTTTATTTATTTTCTTTTATTTTTATTTATTTATATTTTTTTTTACTGATTTTCATTTATTTATTTGTATTTATTTACATTTATTTTTGTTTATTTTCAATTAGTTTTATTTATTTTTATTTATTTTCATTTATTTTTATTTAGTTTGATTAATTTTCATCCGAACGTCTCTTTCAAGGTTTTTGCTAAATATAAATTTAACGAGAGAACACGTTTAGAATAGTCACAATTTACAAATTAACTAAAGATCTATAAATTTTTTTTTAGGTTTGAGAACATTTGGATATCTCTACAAAAGATTTTCATAAACATAACGGTCTTTTTAAACGTTTTGAATATTTGGGAGAAGCACATGTGAATCTAAAAATATTTCAAGACCACTCGAACGTCTTTTTCAAAGTTTTTTCTAAATATAAAAGTATTCCAAATATTTTGGACAAAGAGAAGAAGTATCTGGAGAACTATAAGGTTTCTAGGAAACTGCTGAAATATTGTTAATCATTTAAGTAAAGTTTTGAATGCTGCGAAAATAACTAAAGATCTATAAAAAAAAGTTTAGGAACGTTTTGAATAATGAGGAGCAGCATTTGGGTATATAAAAATATTTTAAAAGCACTCGGACGTCTTTTCAAGTTTTTTGCTGAATGTAAAGGCATACCAAATATTTTGGACAAGCCCAAGAAGTATCTGGGCAACTGCGAAGTTTTTAGAAAAATCCTTAAATTATTTAGAATTCTCACAATTTACAAATTAACTAAAGATCTATAAATTTTTTTTTAGGTTTGAGAACATTTGGGTATCTCTACAAAATATTTTGATAAACATAACAATCTTTTTAAACATTTTTAATAATTGGGAGAAGCATCTAAAAATATTTCAAGAGCACTCGAACGTCTTTTTCAAAGTTTTCGCTAAATGTAAAAGTCTTTCAAATATTTTGGACAAACACAAGAAGTGTCTGGAGAACTGTAAGGTTTTTAGAAAACTGGTCAAACATTGTACAAAATGCAAAATTCTCAAATAATGCCTGCGGACGAGTTTAGAATACTCGCAAAAATTAACTAAAGATCAATAATTTTTTTTTTAGGTTTGAGAACATTTGGATATCTCTACAAAAGATTTTGATAAACGTAACGGTCTTTTTAAACGTTTTGAATAATTGTTGTGAATCAAAAATTTTTTCAAGAGCACTCGAACTTCTTTTTCAAAGTTTTCTCTAAACATAAAAGTATTCCAAATATTTTGGACAAAGACAAGAAGTATCTGGAGAACTATAAGGTTTCTAGGAAACTGCTGAAATATTGTGAATCATTTAAGTAAAGTTTTGAATGCTGCAAAAAATAACTAAAGATCTATAAAAAAAAGTTTTGGAACGTTTTGAATATTTAGGAGAATTTGGGTATCTAAAAATGTTTTAAAACACTCGGGATGTCTTTTTTAAGTTTTTTGCTAAATGTAAAGGCATACCAAATATTTTGGACAAACCCAAGAAGTATCTGGGTAACTGCAAAGTTTTTAGAAAAATGCTCAAATTATTTAGAATGCTCGCAAAAATTAACTAAGGATCTATGAAAAAATTTTTTAGGCTTCACAATATTTGGGTATCCCTACAAAAGATTTTGATAAATATAACATATTTTTAAACGTTTTGAATGATTGGAAGAAGCATTTGCGCATTTAAAAATATTATGACCTAGACCACTCGCAACATTCTTCTAAAAACTTTAGACTTCTTCAAATACCTCTTGTGTTAGTCCAAAATATTTGGAAGATTATTATATTAAACAACACCCTTGAAAGAGACATTTAAATGCGTTTATTTAAACGTCTCTTTCAAGGGTTTTGGTTAACATAATATCTTCCAAATATTTTGGACTAACACAAGAGGTATTTGAAGAAGTCTAAAGTTTTTAGAAGAATGTTGCGAGTGGTCTAGGTGAAATTTAGGATACTCGCAAAAAATAACTGAAGATCTCTAAATAAATGAAAGTTTGAGAACATTTGTGTAAAGTATCTGAGGAACTGTAAAGTTTTTTGAATAGCGCAAACATTGTGAGTTTTGAATACTATAAAAATTAAGTATTTGCTAAAAAGACGTATTTGGGCACCTGGAAAATTTTTAGAAAGAAGTAAAAGTCTCAAAAGTTTTCAATAGCGATAAAAAATCGGTTGAACAACTTTTGTAAAACATAAGTCTGTCTAAAAATGTTTCAAAAGCATGTCTTTTTCAAGATTGTTACTAAATATAAAAGGATCTCGACACCTGATGGGTACCAGAGATAGAAAATGATGATAATAATAATAATAAAAGTATTCCAAATATTTTGGACAAGCACAAGAGGTATTTGAAGAACTCTAAAGTTTTTTAACGAATGTTGGTCTAAGCGAAATTTAAAAAACTGAATATCTTTAGAAAAAATGTAAGTTTGAAAAAGTTTAGGTATTTCTACTCAAAATTTTGATACACATAACCGTCTTTTTAAACGTTTTGAATTTTAATTGGGAGAAGCATTCGGACATCAAAAAATATTTCAAGGGCACTCAAACGTCTCTTTCGAGGTTTTTGCTAAATATAAATATCTTCCAAATATTTTGGATGAACACAATTCTGAAAACGCTTGGGTATATTTCATGATTGTTGCTAAATATAAAAGTATCTCGACACCCGCTGGGTACCAGAGATAGAAAATGATGATAATAATAATAATAAAAGTATTCCAAATATTTTCGACAAGCACAAGAGATGTTTGAAGAACTTTTAAAAGAATGTTGGTCTAAGCAAAATTTAGAAAACTGAATATCTTTGGAAAAAATGTAAGTTTGAAAACTAGCACTAGGATGTCTTTTTCATGATTGTTGGTAAATATAAAAGTATCTCGCTGGGTACCAGAGATGGAAAATGATAATAACAATAATAAAAGTATTCCAAATATTTTGGACAAGCACAAGAGGTATTTGAAGAACTCTATAGTTTTTAAAAGAATGTTGGTCTAAGCGAATATTTAGAAAACTGAATATCTTTAGAAAAATGTAAGTTTGAAAAAGTTTGGGTATTTCTACTCAAAATTTTGATACACATAACCGTCTTTTTAAACGTTTTGAATTTTAATTGGGAGAAGCATTCGGGCATCAAAAAATATTTCAAGGGCACTCTTTCGAGGTTTTTGCTAAATATAAATATCTTCCAAATATTTTGGATGAACACAAGTATCTGGAGAGCATAAGTTTTCTAGAAAAGTGCCCAAACATTGCCACTTTTGTAAAACAGGGTATCTAAAAATGTTTTAATATGTATCTTTCAAAGTTTTTGCTAAATATAAAAACCTTCCAACTATTCTGCACACGTACAAGACGTATTTGGGAAAATTTTTAGAAAGAAGCAAAACTTTTGTAAAACATAAATCCGTCTAAAAATGTTTTAAAAGCACTAGGATGTCTTTTATAAGATTTTCGCTAAAAATAAAAACCTTCCAAATACAAGAAGTTTGAGAACGTTTTGAACGATTTGAATAGGAGCCGCATTTTGGGTATCTAAAAATGTTTTAATGTGTACCTTTCAAAGTTTCTGCTAAATACAAAAACCTTCCAAATATTCTGCACTGGAACTGGAATATTTTTAAGAAGAATGCGCAAAAGTCTCAAAGTTTTCTGATAGAAATAAAAACCGCTTGAAAAACTTCTGTAAACATTAAAATGTTTAAAAACGTCAGCGTTTCCAAAAGTTTGTATGCCAAGATGGTTTTTTGGTAAACAAATTTTCCGTATGCTAAGTATTTTTTTGACACACAAAATTTTTGTAAAAGCATTTTCAAATCTCCCAATACAATGTTGGCGGAGTTTTGAGTAAGCAGGCATGTCTTAAATAGTCCGAGGAAGAAAAAATAATATGAAAAATTTATATGATAAGATCCGATAAAAAAATGTTTATATAACGCTTGTATATTTTTATTGGCAATCGCAGTTAAAAAATAAATTTGGATTGATTTTTGTCAAATTCTATTGGCCTCTTTAGCTTTCGTCGATAGTAAAAATTATTTATTTTTACTTCGTTATTTTTTAAATAATTTTCAAGATTGATTTTTTTTAGCGAACTAATAAATCTCTCAGAATAATATGGTTAGGAGACTTCCAATTATAATGAAACAGCTATTGCTCCAAAATAAGAAGGGGCCAACAAAAAAATGGATGGGCAAGTGATAAAAATCAACATCTAGGACCGGAAAGAAAGAAAATAATGGAGAACATTTATAGTTAAAGCCCTTGAAAGACTTTAAAGCGGATTATTATTGTAATTAATAGGTTTTAATAAAATTTGCTAAACATAATTTTAATTTCACTTCCAAAGTATTAATTATAAATTTGTAATGTGAGTGGATGAATAATTTCATGATTATAATTCAATTTTCAATTTTAAAATAACACTCCCAGCAAAATATATAAATTTGATGAGTTAATAACATAAAAACGTAGATTTTCTCGGTGCTTTATAAAAAGTTTAAACTATCAGATTGCGCTGTATGTAGTTTATAGAGAGGAAGACGATAACGTGAGCGACTTCATCAAGATATAACGCCGTATCCCTAGCTAACCCACATGACGAGGTATTTAGCCTAACCCCTTCAAAATGATTGCACACCACAAGCTAATGTACCCCTTTACTCATAG
>JARJEC010135312.1:0-16677 GCA_030264575.1 Tachinus sp. AB-2021 | reverse complement strand
TTTCGAGAATAGATTATAAGTTTTGGCTTTTGCAACATTAAATATTATTATATATTGGCTTTTTAAGTTACAATAATAATAAAATCATTCAATAACCAAATAAAACCGATATACAAATTATTAATCTTATACTGTTTACCACATGCTGTGTGAAATACTCGCAGCAATTAATGCAACTAATAACAATTGTGATAATAATTAAGGGAAGGAATGCGATAATTCGTTAGCTAAGCTTGTAGAATTCGAAGCCTCGGCGTGTTCAATTAATAGAAACGTTTCCTCAGAATCGTCCCGCTAGGACCATTTACAATTACCATCTAGCCAATTTAAATAAATGAATAATAATTCAAGCCGCTTTTTCGACCACTAATTACTCGCCGTTAAGGACTGAATGACTTTAATTAGTGCAATTAGTAGCATTTTTGCAGCCGGATCCGTAGCAAACTTTACGCATCCAAATAAGCAAACGTTTCGTTTCATCGGAGGGAGGACTTGCAAATAAATTGGGTGTTTTATTTTATACGTATAGATAAGACTTTTCTTAATTAATGACATGTTCCGGGATAAAATTTCAAGGGCCGCTGGTAATTACAAGCTGAGGCTTTAATAAACATGCTTTAGTACTTTAGCCCGTGTCATTATGTTTTAACATTGATGGTCCGGGGACCTTTCGTTGCTTTATTGAGATTGTAAAATTATTAAGGGGTTGAGAATTTTTATTGCTTTACTGCAGTATTATTTTCCGGAAGAGACATTTAAATTGAGACATCATTCTATTCTCTACCGTAATTTTCTTTTATTTCGCATTGCTGAAACTGTGCAATTGCCACGTTAGGTTTCAGTTGGAAGGATTGAAACCTTGTCGGTTGCGGTAATACAAAATGTGGGTAGATGGCATGTCCATCGTCCACCGAACTCGCTCTTTGGTTTCCGCGTTACATCGACCGATAGTTTCGGAGCGTACAAAATCGCCAGTGTAATTCTTGCATATTGGATGGCATATAAAATAAGCCACAAAGCGAAAACCGCATTACCCGGCAGTTTATGGAACTTTAAAAGATTCATTGAATTAAATTTAAGGTAGCTATGAGCAATTTGGAATTACATTTTACTTATCCTTACATATAATAAAATTCCCGTCTTTGTCTTTATAACAATGGAAAGGGGTTGCCGAAGTAATTGCGAGGATATAAAAAGACCACCGCAATTAGGTCCCTGGGAATCCGCCACAATTAGAACATCCGAGTGGGATTTTCGCCGTTTTGAAAACTGGTCAAGCAATTTGAAGTCCCATAAAATACACTCCCATGCGATTTGCAGCCGAGATCACGCAATAATTGAATGGCTACCGTTTTCTTTTAATTAAAACTTGCTTTGAGGTGAAGCGGGGGGAAGATTATAATTGATTTAACTTGTTTATATGCGACTGAGCATGATGCTGTATCTCGGAAATGAAATTTTAGATCTGCGATAATTTTAAGATTGCCCAAAGTGACGGAATAGAGGAGCTTCCTCTATCAGCTGCACGCTTCAATAATTTAGTCCGGAGTCATGAGACGCGGTGCCTAATTAAACAAAACAGAGGGAAAGAGAAATTAGGCAAGCGACGCCGGGGGAGCGGGAGGGGCTAGTCTCAAATTGGACGCCCCGCAATGGACTCGAGTGCTCATCTTGGAGGGAGTGTATTGTTCCATAAGATTGAACGTAATCCTCGTTTTGTCCGGAGCCATTGATCAAGGGCATACTCATTACACTAAATCGCGTTTCTAAAAAGTCAAGTAGAGACATTTTAAAATAACTAACTTAACTCTGAGACAGCTGAGACAAAATGCATGTAGAAACATTAAAAGATACCTTATAAAAACTTAAAAAGACATAATTTGTAGGCTTATATTTGCGAGTTACTTATATTAAAAAAAATGCAAACTAATTGAAAAGTTTGAAACCAATAGTCGAAAACTCATTTGATAAATAAATCGCAGTAGTTTCATCAATTTAGTCGACCATATCCTTAGAAATAAAATAAAAATTTTGAGAAAATTATTTGATGTAAAACAAGATAATTAGTTGCTAACAAAATGTTAGCACAAAAAATCAAAAAGTTTCAACATAATCCGATAGAATCTTTAGTACTACCTAAAGTTTTTAATTAACATCAATTTTAAAGACTATTTTACCAGTAATCACCATCCCATCCCGGTGATCAGCTATTTCAGAAAAATATTTTAAAGAAATATTGCATAATATTAGGTTACTGAAAGAGTAACACAAATACTACGATAAAATTATATATCATAATAACTAAATGCTAAAAAAATATAAAATTTATTTGATCATAAATATTGGCAATGGTCTGCAAAGTGTTATAAATATTGTAGCTAAAATGGATTGCATCATTAACTTCTTTAAAAGAGTATTATAATTTTTTCTATAGGCGTCAGCTAGTGTTTGCAGAACCGTTTCTATTTTGGATAACCAAGAGTTCTAATTCCAAGCTTATTTATTAAGTTTCTTATCAAATATTGTTTAAACGACTTTTAATTTCTTTAAAAACTACATCAACGCCTGTTTGGCGTGCGTACATTAGATATGTATTCCACGAAAGAATTGTCTTTCTTAACCAAGCGGTTGTAAATTGCTTGCTTCCAGTTGAGCCAGATGTCGATGGACTAATAATTGAATTCGGTTTGAAGGACCAAATGTTTGTGGTACGTACACTAGTTGGAAGACTACTAAAAGTTTAAAGACTAAGTTTAATTAGTAAAAATAAATTTGAAGAAATGCAATAACGTTTTGGAAATTAAAATAGAAACTATAGCCAAGTGTGAAACTTTTTATATTGAGATATATGGTCAACACTTCTTCAAAGTGTGAAAAATTAATGCAATTTATTGTATTTTATTTTCAAAAATGTTAAATTAAGTGAAAATCCAAGGAAAACGCTAAAAACTGGTTTCAAAAAATCATTAAATGCGTCATAACGTTTCCGAAGAATGTTGATAAAGATAAAAACGATTAAAGAATTTCTGTAAATAATATTTGCAAATTATTGAAAAATGTTTTTATGTCATGAAAATATTTGCAAAAAGTACAAATAGTAGTGAAAAGTTTGCAAAGTATCAGATATTTATTTATAAGCTTCACAAAATTAACCAGGTAATAATAAACTATCAAAAATTTCAAAAAAAACCTACGGAAAATTAATAGATGTTTGAGAAATTTTTAATATCAACAAGTTTATTAAATGTTTGAGATCTTTACTAAATTTTAAGAAATATTTAAAATTGTTAAGAAACTAATTTTCTAGAACATACACAGATTTATAACAGAAAGTTTTAAATCTTAGTTTTCTTTGATCGTTCACAAAATTAATATAAACAAATCTTCCATATATTTTTATTTCATTTAAAAAATATTATTTTCAAACTTAACTAATATCATGGGCAAGTTTGTCTCAATCTGAAAACACTAAAATGCATAAATTTATAGACTTAAATAAATTATTATTATTCTATTTAAGCACAATACTAATTTATTATTTACCTCAACTATTATTGCATACAATGACTAAAATTATTTTAGTCCACATTATATCCCATAAACTGCATTAATATCATTATATATGCTAAAATATTAAAGCTCTTAGCAGATTCAATCCCAAATAGTATTAAACGGTATTACTTTATGGTAATTAATTACCAGATAAATTAATCATAGACCACATACACCCCTGCTTTATAATGGCTGAACAGCTCAATACACATGCTAGTCTCCTTGTAAATCCATCTTATTCGAGTCGCGGACATTAATCATTTAAGGTGCCGTCCATTAGTGTATTTGATAAGGTTAAAGTTGAAGCTGTATCTTGATAGAAGATTTCTAGTCGGTGGCGTTCAATGCGGCCTCTGAGCTCCTTTTATATAAGGTCAAATCTGTGCTTTAAACTGTTATGGCCCCCATCGTAGCGGGATCGAATTTCGCAAAACGCACGTTAGATTCCTATCTTAATGGCCGTTTTTTCATATTCCCTTTAGAAATTGTAATTTCAAAATAGTATTAAGATTACTTGTTGCTTTATAAGATATATTTTCTTGATAGAACTTATCAATTATTTCAAAGCTGTTGTTGTAATGCGCGGATATTAATTTTAACTGTATTTAATCCTTAGCCGGCTCTTATACAAGTTGTAAATAAACACTAAAGTAAATTTGTAATTAAACGATTTTATCGCTTGATCTAGATACAGCTGTGCAACGTGCTTGCATAATCGCGTGCTTTTATATAGATTAATTACTTATGCTCCTAATTAAATTAGTGCCAACTAATCCTTACTACAGTTTCTTCTATAACTATCATAATGAATCAATTGGATATTTTGAAAATAGAAACAATTTTCGTAATTCTTTTTGCAATAATCATTTTATAAGTGCAGTTTTGCCGTTTTGCAATGGTTTAGTCTACCAAGAAAAAATCTTTTCTCCCATACGGAGAAGTATACTTTCTGCCAGTATACTATTTGCCAAAATATTAAATAAAAAATGGGCAATATGTCTTTGTATCACAGATGTAAGCCAGCAGTACTTAAGGTGGTTTTGCTCGCTCCACCTTTACATGGCTTAGCTCATGTGTAATGAAGAAGATATACTGATTATATTGTGACTATAAGGTATTAATGGGAATCAAAACCGTTGGGTAATATGTAGTTAAAACCAAAGTTGAATCCAAAGGATAAGAAATTAATAGGAATCAAAACGTTTGGCTAATATGTAGTTAAAACCAAAGTTGAATCCAACAGATAACTATCCAAATAGTGTCGATTGTTAGGCCAAATATAAAAAGCAATTTTCGTGTGAAGAGTGTCCAGTATTTTACTTTCATTTATAAATTTACAGTGCGGATTGGTATATATTTTTTATTTAACTGCCTCAGTCGGCAGCAAACATTTTTGCAACAGCTACTTTTAGATTTTTATTTTGGACAGTTATTTATTAACCTGTCTCTAAGTGTGAAGTGGAAGATCATTTTGAACATAGCTTTTTATCAATATTTGTGGCAAAAATGGTGCTTGCAAGATTTGCTTTAACGATCTAACATATAGCATTATTGTAGAGGTTAAAAAAATTTACGATTAATATTTTTTTTATTTTATCGAACACATTGGAAATATATCGCTTCTCTTCCTTAGCGCTTAATTATATATTTTTAAGTCTATTTAAAACGTTTTTACTAGTAATCTAGTGTTAATATCATCTATTGTTAAGTAATGCATTGGCAATATATTATTATATGTGAATTGCAGTAAAAAAAGGTGTTACATAAAATAGATAATACTAATATTAGACATACATTACTAGTTGTAATGTCTTCAATTAGAATTAAAAATACTACGTACTTAGACAGTTCAAGTAAATGCTGTCAACAAGTGTTTTGTTGTAAAAGTACAATTGCAAATAAAAGCATTTTTGGCAAAAATTGATTTAAAATCTGATCGAATTTTTGTATATTAAGACTACTTGTCTTTAGCCAAAAAGTTTTTTTGTTATTATATATAACAAATTTGTTAGTGGAGATAGCAATAAAAACATTAACTTTGGTGGATACGGAATATTCGATGCTGCTAATGTGATAGGAAGAAATCATTCCAGAATAAGTCGCATGGTTAGATTTAACGAGACATGTTCTCATTTACAAAGGCCAGAACAAGGGAAAAACGGTGTATAAGGCGAATAGATAAGCGTCTTCTTTAAGTACAATTATTTCAAAATGGAGTAATGGCGTAATTATTTAATAATTATAATATTTTAATTTCAACTTACGCTACATTTAAAAAAATAAATTGTTAACAAATATTATTTACAATATTCGTAAGAAATAGTTTATTGAAGAGAAGAAGTTTGCAATCTTATAAATTATTTAGCATCTTGTTGATACTAAAATCTACTGTTGTAAGCCACTTATCTTATACTAGTAAAATTTCAATTCCATTATCTTAAACAGCAGATTGTTTTTGCAACTTTACGTTATATTATTATCTTCTTCTTGTCCTGCGCATATCCATTAGTGGATGTTCGCGACCACACGTTCCATTTCTACCCGATTCCTAGCTGTATGGAGTAAACTTTCTACAGTTCGGAGTCCCGTCCATTCTCTTATGTTACGCAACCAAGACAACTTCTTCCTTCCTAATCCCCCTTTCTCCTCAATTTTGCCTTCAATTATTAGTTGCAATATGTTATATTTCTGATTTTGCATTAGATGTCCTAGGTATGCGGTTTTCCTTTTCTTCATTGTAACCAATAGCTAGCGGTTTGTTAACTCGGCTGAGTACTTCCTCGTTTGTGGTTCTTGCTGTCCAGGCGATATATTATTATATAGTTCATCAAATGATATTAAATAATATTATTTAAAATGTAATTCATATAAAAACTGTTGTTTCTTTTGTAAAAATAACATGCCACTTATTATAATTGAATAGTCAATTTTGAAACAAAATATTTTTTCAATTAGATATTGAAAGTAAAATGTGTACAGAAAACAGAGTCGAAGTAGTACATAGCTTAAATCAAAACTGGATCAACTAAAGAAATAACAAATCAAGCAGCAAAAACGAATGTAGGCAGATATAAAAAGGAACACAAAAACTTTATTTAAATTAAGATAGGTAGTAAACATGTTATAAAAAAGCAGAAGCAAGAAAGAAATTGTTAAGAACAAATAATGTGAATGAAAAAGAAAAGTATAACTAGAAGAAATATGTATGTAACAAAATTATAAGAAATACAAAAGAAAAATTGCGTATCAAGCAATAAAATGGAGTTGAAACAGAAGAAAACAACAAAAAAATTGCTATCAACAACTAAAAGCAAAAAACCCAAATTAACTCCAGAAGTAAAAATACAAAAAAAAAGAAAATGATAAATGCTAAATAATTAGAAAGAAGCAAGAAACATATAAAAATTGTATTTTGAAGAGCTATTAACTGATGAAAGACAAATGATCAATTAGCAAATATAATAATGACGATGATAAAACAAATAGCAAAATAGAAAAACCTACACTAAAGGAAACTAAAGATATAATTAAAAAGGGACCAGGCAATATTAACAATAAAATGATAAAGTACGGAACTACAAGAAGAAATATTTAAGATAATTAGGAAGATATGGAGTACAGAAATAATACCATAAGAATGGAATAAAGGATCTATAATAACAATACACAAGAAGAGTGAACCAAAAGAATGTCAAAATTACAAGGGAATTACATTATTAAAGAATGGTTATAAAATTCTATCGAAGATCATTCATAATAGACTTAAATTATATACCAAAGAAGTAATAAGAGCAAATTACAGATGTGATTCATGCAGTTAAGTAAATAGTAGAAAAAGCAAATGAATGAGTTGAAAGTGGAATGTTTCATAGACTATAAAAGGGCATTTAACTCGATTAAACGGAAAAAACTCATAAAAGCACTACGAGAACTGAAAATACCCAAAAAGACTAATAACTCATGACAATAAGCAAAACTACAGCAAGAGTACTTGCAGGATATTGGAGATCTAAAAGTTTGAAATTACATTAGATGTAAGACAAGTAGATACATTACTAGCCTCGCTGTTTAAACTTGCTACAAATTAAGAAAGATTATAAAAAGAATAACTTTAAGAACAAATAGAGCGCAGTAGCATAAACTGATGATGTAGTGATAACAAACAAATAACAAAAACAGCTACAAAATATACTAATCCAAATGATAGAAAGGAAAAAGATGGGACTAGAGATAAAAATAGAAAAGACAAAAATACCGAGAATAAAAAAGTAAGCAAAAAAGAGCCAATTAAGATAGGTATGTTTGTAATTGAAAAAGTTAACAATCATAAATACTTAGAAAATGAAATGAAAGTACAAGCAGCCAATAAAACGTATCGCGCAAATAGCAAAATTTTAAAAAGCATAACTATAAGCATAGACAAGAAGATCATCAGAAATATAGTTAGGCCTGCAAAAGACAAGAATATAAAAGCAATACGAATATCTAGGCGACAATGTGGTAAATTGCATAAAAGCTGCAAGAATTAGATGGTTAGGCCATATGGACGTCGAAATCTGACGGATGGCTAAGAGCAATAACAGAATGGGAACCAAGTAATATCAGAAGAAGAAGAAAGCTAAAGAAGAAGTGAAAAAAAAACTTAAGAGCATTAGAAGCGAATAACTGCAAAGAAATAACTACAGAAAGAAATTAAGAGAAATTGTAGATAAAATTAAGAAGAGTACTGGGATTGATTCACAAAGATAATTGAATCAGAAGAACTCCAAGGAGGAGCAGCAAATCTCCATAGGCTCATTATATAATAACTGATTGTATTCTCATTATTTTTAAACTGGCTACTCGACACATATTTTAATAAAAAAACTAATCTAAGTAACAGTTTTTTTTGTAAAAACTTGTCTGTATTTCAAATAACGACAAAACACCATAAATATGATTAAAAAATATATTTTAATAAATATTGAAAAAACCACTTATTTGGCAAAAACAATAATCCAATCCAATCCAATCCAATTCAAACTATTATAAAAACACTTCGTACATTAAACAACTACCTATCAGTGATTATCGCCCACTCCATAAATACAACTTCTCTTAAAGAATTAATATATCGTCTTTTGTTAATTTTACTCTTTAGATGACCCCATAAGAAAAATTCTTGAGTTGCTAAAGAGGGAAATTTTGTTATAGCCTGTAGTATTTACCAACTCAACAATAAATTTAAATAAAAATTGCATCTCAAATAATATAGTATTATTCGAAGCACAATAATTTTATCTTTCTGACAAAACTATTATCTAATTTGTAAGTTGGTTTGGAGAGCAGGAATAACCAAAATCTTAAAACGCTATGTACAAAGTTAAAATCGGTATATGTTAGATTCAATTTTCTCTAGTTTCAATCAATTGGAAAAATTGAATACAACTAATTTCCTTTTTTATTTCGCCACCTTAAAATAAAACCCACTTTATGTCACTCCAGCCAATCTGAGCTGTTTTGTATAGCTGTCGCTTGAATTTTATTAGTTTAGGGGTAAATTTGGGACCGATGGGTAATTGTAAAGAAGTTTTTGCATTGTAGATGAGTTGAATTTAATACGTCGTGATAGGCCCCGGGATAACCGAAAATAATGATAGGAGAAAGAGGTGGATGGGACAACGATAAACTCGAGAGTTTTTACCATGTTGACAGTATCAATGTTCCATTCGCATGTAATTTATGAACGTAAAAGCAGAAAATTTTATAGAGTTACTCGATTAATCAAGTTTAAAAAAGTGAAGACGTTTTTTAAAATATTCTTGAACAATTAAGTTTATTTACAGAAAATAGTAAATTTTCATCAATATTGAATTAATAAATAAATATTTTTATTATTTATTAAACGTATTAATTAAAATTCTCAATCATGAATGCTAAATGTAAATATTCAATATTTGAAGTCGTAATCTAGTTTTCTACAATGTTTATTCTGAAAATTACAAAAAAATAAAAACTCCACAAATATATCGGAAAAGTATTTTATTTAACGTATCTTATTAACAAAAATAATTATTTGGTTTCTTAATAAGATAAATAAAATACATGTCTTATATATTTGTGGCTATTTATTTTTTTATAATTTCCAGTGTGAAATATAATATTCTGTAAAAAAAAATAAAGAGTGAAATATTTCTTTAAAAATAATTAAATAAAATATTCAAATTCATTTCAATAATCGCAATAGCGGAAATGAAACCATATCAAAATTTTGCACGTAAGCAGAATACCGAAATTGGGAGTAAATTTGCATAAAAAAATCCACACATAACCAACCACACAAAAAAACTTTTTTTCCGACCAGGGAATTTAAAGCTAGGGCACGAAAATTAAACTGCTCCCCGTTGCAACTTTCCAATTGGAAGAAAGAAATTTAGCTAATAGGAGACAGAAATAAGACCCAAAAAAATATATAAGAAATCCTACCTTAAAATAGCTCGGACGCCACGGTATTATTAAAAAAATCATAATAAAAGGATTCTGAGCAAACTTCTCAAACGCATCACATAATGGGATTAGCATTTTAACGAGAAAGTATTGAATCTTTACGCCTTCACAGTCTTGTCAGATTTAATTACAGGAAGAGCGAGCAACTTTCCTTTTTTCCTGGCACAGCCCCTTCACAACAGTGAATAATTCGCGCTGCAATAAATATCTGCCAGTTGAATCAATACCGATAACAGCGAAATGCACTTAGCTACAACTGAATTTTATATTCGACCATTAAAAAGCAATAGCGGACTTTGTCAATGCTCAATTAAAAATTCATGCAGGTAATTTAATACTTAAAATTAAATTTTCTACTTATAAGCCTGTAAACAAATCTGGTGCAAACAACGGGGTATTTTCAGATTCATCAAACTGTCAAGGGTGGATTACCCAAGAGTCGTTCGGGATGGACCCGTCATGGTTTTGAAATAACTCCATGTCCTTGACTGGACATCTCATTTATCAAAGTTTTAATTTGTAAGGCATTACAAAATATAATATATTCATTAACTTCTTGCATATATTCGGCAAAGCTAAATCAACTTTGCACATTATCATTTAATAGAAATTTTCTTTCATCCATGAAGTTATTTTCAATTGCACTTACTAATTACAAATTTATTCATTCCATTTGTAGATTCTATTAAAATGCACGTTATTGCGGGTTGGCTGTATTCAATTCGCAGTTAAACCAAATATTTAATTTATATAAATTCGGTTATAAAATAGAATTGTAATTTGCATTTATAACTAAATATTGGTATTTATAATTACACTGTCAATATCAGATCCGTTTTACTTAATGAACAATTTAAACAATATATAATTTTATTGCTCGATATTGTCCAGTAAACCTATTTACAAGTAATTACACGTGCGGTTCCAATATGTAATATGTTGTGTTCACATAAACTCAATTTGTATTTTTTTTTTGGTTGAGATCATCAATTATAATTTTTCATTGTCCAGCTGATATTTACTACCAATAATATCATAACAGTTATTTGTTAAATATAACTTACCAACTTTATGACAGAAATATACCACACACACGTTGAATCAGTAAAACATGATTTTCACTTACCTGAAATAAAAGAAAAAATTAGTTGTTTTTATTTAAATATGTACTACTAAAAAACTAATAAATGTAACATATTTCTATAAAAAAATAAAAACCGATTCAGTTTTGATAATACTTTGTATACGCAAGAAGAAAGTACATTTCGTTAATTGTTTAATAACTTTGAAATAACACAAACAAAAACCAAGAAAAAATAAAAATTCGCAAAAATTAATTTTTTTCAAAAAGTTTCTGCTTCTATTAAAATATATTTCCATATGAACATATATGAAAAATTATTCAATTTCTGGTAGATACTGTATATTAAAATATTTGTAAAATGGAAGTTAGGACAAGGAATACCACTTCTTCTCCGTAATTGGGTCAGCACTATGCTGAAAATTCGGACTGTCAAAATAACATTATATGGAAAGCCTGTTGAGTCAAGGTGGCTGAAGGGTGGCCAGAGCGGCCGTGTACTATCACATCTACTGTGGTGCATCGTCATCGACGACATATTACAGTCAGTAAATGTTCTTTGGCATCTTTGCCATAGCTTATGCCGACTTTCTCACTATTCTTATTATCGCAAAGTTTGAAGCACCTATTGAACCTGATGCAGATTGCTCCTAACAAAGTAAAAAAGTGGTCTTTTTTACAAAATGTCAAAACAACAAACACGTAAAAATCTTAAAAATATATAGAACTACACACCCAATGACAAAGGAAGTATAATATCTTGGAGTTTCTCTTAACATTAAACACCAAACATACCTACTATATTCATTTGGATCATATGGATTATTTATTTATTAATATTATTTATATATTATGGATTATTATTATCATTTAGATTATATGGATTTGGAAAATATCACCAGAAGGTAAAGCTTTTTTGCCACAAAACAAAGACTTAGGCACATTTAAATCTTGAGAATGATGTTACAAATATTCGTATAAGTACTAGGGCAATTGCAAAACGACTTGGAATATCGCATTCTACAATTTGGAAAATTTTAATGTATAATTTACTTCACATTCAATGAGTGCAAGCCGCCCTATCACAAAATTTTCCATTTCAAATAAACTTTTGTGAGTTGTGAAAAGTAATTTTACTTACGAATGAAGCAACTTTTACACGTAATGGTATTTACAATGTCCAGAACACACATTATTGTACATCCCCACGTCACTCTCCATATACAATTTCAACTACTTGTTCTGCTTCTTTAACAGCCTGTATCTGCCCACTGCTGAACGTAGGCCTCCTTCAAAAAAATCCATTTGTTCTCTCTCTCCTTGACGTCGTCTGTCCATCTTTTTTGTGGTCTTGTTCTGTCGTGGGTGGTCATCCTTGGTCTCCATTTTAACAATCTATGTGTCCATTTTTCGTTGTTACCTCTTGCCATGAGAACCGAACAACAATTTTCAGTAAATGAGCGGTCTGGTATTATAAACTCATTGATTCTTTTATCTTAAAAAATCTTTTAAATGGTGATTGTTATTTGCAATTTATTCGTGATAATTTACCAGTACTTCTCGAAGAAGTTAATCTAAACGCTAGACAACGTATGATACTTCTTAGCGATGGAGCCCACCACATTTTTAGCTTCAAAATCATTTAGATAATCTTGTTCCCGAATCTCTCGGCGTTGTCAATTGCCTAGCCACACTATCTCCCGATCACTGGAATTTTATTTTTGGGATCATATGGTATATGATGATGTACATTAATGAAATGGATTCTAAAATTTTTTATAATCACTTATAACATGCCTTCATTTCCCAAGTTTTTACGTATAAGTTAAGAAACAATTTATGACAATGATCTTACCATCCTTACAATCGGGAAGTTTGAGACAACTAATCTAATCTAATGCAGATTGCAGTAAACACCGTAGAAAGGTGGTGCAATAAAGAAAGATTATCAGTAAATACAAGCAAAACAGTGGTTGTTCCTTCTACAAGGCGATGAAACACTAAAGAAAAAATGCTGAAAATGTATGAAACTGCACTATCAATGACAAAGGAATTAAAATATCTAGAAATCACACTTAACACCAGATTTACCTCTCAGGCTCATTTGCACGTGACTGCTAAGACCACACGAATGCTCTTTGAAACCAAAATGATGGTTGGAAGCATAGAAGAGACAGAACTGCCAAAGATGTAAAACGTCAGAGGTGCACAATAAGACCATCAGGATCGCGGTGCAGAGGTGCTTGACGAGCCAGCTCAGGAAAAAAACATTTAAAAATGAAAACACTCTGTACAAAGTGGCAATTAACCACATCGTCAATCATTACATACAAAACATATGAGGTAAAAAACCAGCCTTAGGACTACAATTACTAAGCAAAACAATGTAGAGAAGATGGCATGTTTGCTAATAACGGGAGCGATAACAACGACACTACACATAGTTGTCTTAGCCAAACGGAACAGCGTACAGAATGCAAATAAACAAAACAAGTTTCTAATCTTGAGACTCACAGACCCAGTACAATGTTACTTGAGAAAACACTTACAATATAGTCAAAAATCATAAGGATTACTTTAGTCAAAGTCATTTGATGTAGTGCCGCAAGATGAGTGGCCAAAGAAAAATAAACATTCGGGGTCAAGACATAATTTGCCGTCAGATATCATAGTAGTAATTATGACTTGTATATTCTAAATACCACGTAGATATCGTTTAGGTTAAAATATCACATTTCAAGACCAGCCCCCGGGTATAAAGAATGAGCGAAATACCAAAATTGCACCAGTACTGGAATATGTGAAGGCACACCCTATGGAAGTAGGTATCAATCAATGGACAAATATAATTGACTCAAAAGTGTCCATCATTGAATAGATTCGGGAGATCAAGCAGCATTACAGTACCCCTGGTCTATACACCAAAAGACAATGAAATAAAAGATAACTAAGCTAGCCCAATAAGGTGCAACTGAAACATTTATTAAACCAGAACCCACTGTTGGGATTTCACATGACACCGACAGAAAAATCTGTCGTAAGTTTGCAACGGAACACATTGATTATGAGTAAAATCAAAGTAGGATTTAATTTGTTTGTCATACCAAATTTTAAAAAGTTCATTTTATGTATAAAAATTTACATTGAGTTATAATTAAACCAATTTTCTATAACATCAATGATGATACTAATTTTGGATAATAATGTTTTCATATTGTTGTTCACAGTTAGAATTGTAATTGCAAATAATACAGTCTTGTTTTCAGTTGCGTATGTAAGTTATGTTGTATACAAAATATAAATGAGAGAACCAAGCACAGATCCATGTGGGCACCAGTTTTCAGTGAGTTTACTTCAGACTTTATATTTTGTATACTAATTATTTATTATTTAAATTTCGGAACAAATTTAACGCTTTTCCTTAATGCTGATTGTTTCTAAGTGGTGTTGATAAACTTAGAAAATTTTAATTACTTTCTTTACAGCTATTTTAAAATCGCCCGTTAATCTGCAAGATCCTGTGTTTGTAAATTTAATAAGTAACATATTTTTTTAAACGGTTATATCAGAAAATCAATGTTTCAGGCAGCAGTTATATCCAGAAAGTTGGCGTTTGCAATTACTGTACCTGAAAGTGACCCTACTGCAAAACACTTTCTGGTCGCAAATAGCGGCCTAAAAGTGTTTCATATTACAAAATTGGCAAAGTTAATGTAGCTATATAATGTATAAATTAATTAAATCTAAAATTGCAACCGCCTAAAGAAGTTGTGTTTACCACGGCCGAAATACTCTTTGCAATGCTCGCCTGATGCTCGCCTTCCTCGCTCTTCTCGCAACTCTCAGAATCGTCCAGCAACGGTGCACTTTCTGGCCTTAATAAACAAATAACTAATTTAGGTGAGTATATGTAAAATACAATATTTCCGGCCGCACTTGGATCGAGAAAGTTATCATTAGCAACTACTGTAACTTCCCTACTGACGTTCTGGCCGCAAATAGCTATGGGAAGATATGTCATCACAAAATTAGCACAGTCACTGTAGCTACTAAATACATAAATCAATTATATGTTAACCTGCAGCCAGTTGTGTTCATCACAGCCAAAATACTATTGCTGTCATCACCCGATGTTCGCCCCGCTCGCTATTATCGCAACTCTTAGACTCGTTCAGCAAAGTAGCACTTTCTGGCCTTGATAAACAAATAAGTACAATGGCTTTTTGCAAGTAATATTTTGAAGTAACGTTTTCTGTTCAACATACAGGGTGTTTTCTGACTGGACGCAAACCATGCAACGTTGCATACTTTTTTTTTAAATTAAAACAAAAAATCTAAATAACATATTTTGTCTATCTGATTTTGCTCCTGGGATAATTGAAACCATAAAATATGTCAAGCAATGTACTTTCCTGGGCCACTTTTTCAAAATGGACAACAGAAACTTGATGCTTACAATGTATGTGCGTGAAAGAATGAAGAGATTGGTTTAATAATAATAATAATAATAATAATAATAATAATAATAATAATAATAATAATAATAATAAAAATAATCTTTACTGGTCTTTTTGATCTGTACAGATATTAGACAGGTCATATCAACATACGAAAATACACATACACATACCCATTGATACACATATAAATATATAAT
This sequence comes from Tachinus sp. AB-2021, assembly GCA_030264575.1. Taxonomy (NCBI): domain Eukaryota; kingdom Metazoa; phylum Arthropoda; class Insecta; order Coleoptera; family Staphylinidae; genus Tachinus; species Tachinus sp. AB-2021. The sequence goes on along the minus strand of JARJEC010135312.1, from coordinate 901 downwards.
AAATCATAATAAAATCAATCAAAATAAAAAACACCAAAATTACAAAAATAGATAAAATGATCAACAGAAATAAACAGAACTATAATTATATCAAAAATTTTACTGCACTTTTACCAATTGTTAATAAAATATTCGTCAATTGAATAATTTGATTTCTCAATAAGAATAGATTTAATTGTTTTTAAATCCTATATTTTGCACCTTAATACTATTAGGCAATGTATTATAAATTTTTACCGCATTAAGTTTGGATTTTTTTCTAAGAGAACTGATTTATGAGTCAACATAGTTAAATTATAAGACCCATGGCAAGTATTATACTAATCATGAGTATGCGTTACTTCAAACTAACTTATATTTTTCTTGGCATACATTAATATTTGAAAAATATACAATGAAAGTGTAGTCAGAATATTTAATGATTTGAAGTATAGTTTGCAGGAAAACAGATGAGACAAATTCAACAAATCTTGCATAGCTCTCTTCTGAAGAATTAAAATTGTATTGATAGGAGTAGATGACGCACCCCAATAAATAATATCATATCTCAATATACTCAAATTTAAAGTAATAAAATATTTTATTGATGTAAATACTAGAAATACGTGAAAGTCATTTTAGAGCATAACACGTTGATGCTAATTGCGATGACATATTATTAATCATCATCATCGGCCGTTTTCTACCCATCGTTGGGTATAGGCCTCCCTCATATTATTTCACCCTTCTCTGTTCTGTGCTTTGTTGTACCAGTTTAACCCTCCTGTCATTTTTAGGTCATCACCCCATCTCTGCTGTGGTCCTCCTCTGCTTCGCCTTTCTCCGCACGGCCTCCATCGGATCACTTTTTCACACCACCTGTCTTTGGCCCTTATGGCGTGGCCAGCTAAGCTCCATTTTT
>JARJEC010135273.1:0-14012 GCA_030264575.1 Tachinus sp. AB-2021 | reverse complement strand
GGCTAATGCCACCAAATCTATAACTAGCATACAAAGAGCATTGGAAATAAGTACAAAAACTATTACGAAGGAACAATATAGGATTCTTAGAATTTTGAGAAAATTAGAACTAGAAAGCTTTTCTCAAATCTTGATTTAATTTTACTTCAATTTCACTTTTTTATAAAATTATACACTAGTTTTTGATCAATTAAACGCACATTTCTAAAATAGAGTTTTACATTTTGTAATATGAGCAAGCAATTCTTATAATATGAAAAATATTACAGAGCATGAAATAAAGTCTCATCAAAGTAATATGTGTAAATTCAAACAGTTATATGTGTATATAACAATAACAAACAATTTAGCAAAACGCAGTCTTTAGGAAAATAATGTATTATTATTTTTAAATAACAACAATTAGCTAACACTTAAGGGTGCCTAAGAGACTAAAAAAATGTGATGTAATTACATTTGTATGAAATATATTCACTGAATAAAACTAACTAACGCCGTGCTATAATTAAACCAGTACTAAAAACTGTAATGAAAATGAAATGTAATTAAACCGTTTTTTACACATAATTAGTTGCGCTTTTTCTGTCATAAATACTTGAACCCTCGTTGCACGAACTCTCCATCGCCGTCACGCGGATAAGGATAGATAGGGTAAGGGTGGGTCCGTTGCATTTATAAAAAATCCTCATCCCTCAGCTCGTTTAACTGCTGCAAATGGTGAACCCGGAGCAGGCAAAATACAAACATTTCTAATTTACTTATTGAAGTGCCTAAACGATTCGCTAATTAAATGCAAACGATCAATAATTAACGTTTGCGTGAGCGGGACGTGTTAATATAATATACCATAGAAAATTGCACTAAAATATGGTTAATTACATTATTATGTATAAGTACTAATAATTATAGTTTCAGTTATTTTTTAATTAAGCAAAGTATGCTAATTTCGTTCAACTTCAATTTGCAATATTACACAATCTTTTTGCAAATAATAATTGTTTACTTACTATATATATACTATACTATATATATAATAAAAATGATTAAAATTGAAAATGCTTATTTTGAAGGTTTTTTTGTTCATTTTGACGTTTTTTATAAATCAAAAATATAATGTTTAGAATGTGGCGATAAAATAAGATAATTACTGTTACATGATACAAAAATTGATCATTAAATTAAATGATCGTTCATTTCTTAGAATTAAAAAATAGAGAAAAAGGATTACATAAAAAATTAAATAGTATACGTATATACTTATTTGGTTTCTGAACATTCCTAATTCAATTTTGTGCAATTGAATTTTAAAAAAAATTAATAAATTTCATACACAAACACCAACTACATTTTCTCCAATTTTTTTTATATTTTATAAATTGCAATTTTATTCAATTTTCGCAAATAAATCGCAACTCTTAATGAGTTTTTTAATCTTAACCTTAACTTTATATCAATATTTTTTCACAAATTTATTACATTTTGTGTTGACACATTTTTACTAATTGTTTGTTTATAAATTTAATGAGTATTTTGACATTATTGTGGATACTTATAAATGTTTTTCAAAAATTTAGTAATAATAATAATCATTTAATTTTTTCTCTTTCTCGTAAGGTACTAAGTTAGTACTGTTTGTTTTATAGATGCATAACTTACATTCACTTACATCCTTCTTTCTTGCATCTGTACATTTATGTCACTTTCCGTGATTTCATTCCATGTAATTATTTTATTTGCTTTTATTTTTTCTACTTCTTTGCTAGCATTTAGCATAGCCGTTCCTATTGGAATATTTCTCTTTATTTCTTGCCATTCATTTTACCATTTTTACATTTCATTTTCTAATTCAAACTCTTTTAGCTGCATTCAATCTTAATTTGTCTTTTGTAAGTAAGCCCTTTGCTTGAATCGATTCTAACTTTTCCTGTTCTTTCTATCTCAAACTTTTGCCTCATATAATAACATACTTTTTATTAAGCTATCAAACACCATATCTTTTTTTTTCAAATTTTCAAACTTCTTTTGGCATAATTCCTATACTTGTCCAACTACCTTATTTGCTAACTCTTTTATATGCTCATTCTCACTATTATTCATATTAATAACATAACCTAAATAATTAAACTTTCTCATTTCCCCAAGCTCCTCCCCATCCCATTCCACTCCTAAGTTTTTTGCCTCCTTTTTAAATCATAATTATTTTTATTTTTCACATTCACTTCTAATCCTTTTGTACTCCTTCTTAGTAGCTTTATTGTTGTTCATTTACAAACTATATTTTTTGCCTTTCTCTGTTACATTACAATCTTTGTAATCGACTTTGTGCACATTTGTTTCCTTGATTTATATATGTTTTTCTTACAGTTTAGTCTTCAATTATTTTTTCTAATTTTGTCATCATTGCTTTAATCTATTTTTATTTATACACCTTTCCACTTAAATATTTTCTGTAACTTTTTATTGCACTGTTCAGATTGGTCTACTCACTTTATGCCCTTTTCTTGTTTTATAGGTTTACTTTCCACTATTTAGATTTTTAGTGGTTGATGATCCAATTCTGTTTTTTTTTTTACTTTAAATTTATTAATTTCTTGACCTGCCCGTTCATTTAACACAAAATAGTATTTGCTTCGACCTATGTGTATGTAGTATGCGCATTTTCCTTCTTCGTTTCCCGATGCATTTCCATTTAGTATATTCCATCAAATCTAAGATTTCATTCCCATTTTTATTTTCTGTTTTGTCCATTAACTTTCTGGGGTTTTGTGTTCCAAATTTAGTAATTATTTTATAATAAACTGCAATTTTAATCAATCTTCTTTCATAAATTGAAATTTTAAACAAATTTTCTGACATTATTCGTAATTGTTAAAAACATTTTTGTTTACAAAATTGATATTTTTTACAGTAAAATTGAATTTTTAGTAAATTTGTTTCTACAATCAAAATTTTTAAAGATTTTTCTCGTTATTAAAAATGTTTGTGATATAAAAAGTAGTAAATTTCCTGAAATACATCTTATTGCTAGTCAATTTTTGCTCATAAATGGAAACTTAACTACTTAACTCTTTTTTGTAAACTCTAGTTTTCAATATAAATTTTCTTCTTTATAAAACACAATTTTAGTTGAGTTGATTTTAGCATACATTTTTGCAAGTTTAATTCAAGTATCTGACATAACTCATGGATTTAGGTAAATATTCAGTCGAAAACCGATTTTTTATTACATTTTTAGTTATTTTGTATAATTTCAAATTTTATATCAAAAATATTTTTGGATACTATGAAATTATTTTGAGCTAATAGGGGGCCATACACTGGCGTACATGTATAACATAAATCGACAAGCGTTCATTTGTATCGCGAAGGGTAGTAACTCCACACACGCTAGTAGATATTTAATGTAAGTCATCGCACAGAGTTAGATATTCTACGCAGAACGATGTCTGAAGAGCTGTACTTGATGAGAGTAGCGTGCGCTATTGTTATAAAAAAAGAAACACAAATCAAATAAAAATCGTCGTAGTAAATGGTGTAAGAATTGGCTTTTAAAGCGGGAACAATAATCTCATGTGAGACTGCTAGAAAAGTTCAGATTAGAACCCGATGACTGGCGTAATTACCTCAGGATGGATGAAAATGTATATACAGAACTTTTAACTTTGGTTACTCGTTTAATTAAATACGAGAATATCACGATGAGAGCTGCAATATTACCACATAAAATTTTTGGGCACTGGTCGGAATTATGAGGACTTAAAATTTACAATTTTATCTCCCCAAAGCTTTTGGTAAAATAATTCCTAAAACCAGTAATGCAATCTATCAAGTTATACAAAAAAAATATTTCAAGGTTCGAAAAACAAAAATTTATTTATTATAACATTTTTTGTACATTATTTAATAATTTATTTGATTGAAATTTGAGAAATTATTGGTGTTGTTTGAGACGTCCGAATACTAAGTTCCTAAGTTGCGGCGATCTATGTTTGGCTGCGAATAATTGAACGCGCAGAATAAGTATAAAAAACAAATCATTTATTAGTTTTTTAGTGTAAAATTTTATTTCATTTTGCATTTTTCTTAGTTTCATAGCAATGTTTTTACAAATAGATGTAAATTCGTCCTCAGATGTATTGCGCCTTTCACCAATAATACTTAATAATTCATCGCCTTGCTTATAGTAGACTGAACACGGCTTCTCTTTCGCTTACGGTTGCACACGTTTTTCTCATGTGTACTAACTGAAGGTGTTGGTGACAACATTAATGTTTCGGAATAATACGGATTTTCTATCTAAATGTAAAATGTAATTGATCAGAAATATATATGAGCTAATTACATTCGGTAACATTTTCTTTTTAATGCTATTTTCAGTTTCCTACTAAACAGAAGATGAGTGGAGTTGTATTGCTCAACAATATAAAGAAAGGTGCAACTTTCCCAATTGCCTGTGGGCAGTGGATAGCAAGCATATTAATATAATCCTATAGAATATACTCGTTTCTAACAAAGCTAAAAATTGTACTTTGCATGTACCAAGTGCAATAAATACTCACTGACAACTGCCGTTCGTATTTGTTAGCCAGGAAGCATTTGCCTAATGCTCCGATTTTTTAAAGCTATACAGTCAGAAAAACTTGAAACCACGACAAGAAAACATTTAATTACCGTTTGTCAAGAGCAAGATCTAAAATAGAAAATTCATTTGGAATTTTGGCTGGTAGATTTCAAATAATTGACACGGTTATCGAAATAAATATTAATTCTATAGAAAAAGTAATAATGGCTTGTTGTGTGCTTCATAATTCTTTGAGAAGAAAATGCTTTAGTTCGTATACACCGATCGAATCTTTAAACAAAGAACATTTTGAAAATGACTTTTACTTTTTATTACTAACAATTTTTACTTACCACAGTATCAGTTTCAGCGTTACTATATTCTTGGTGGATATTTAGACTCGGAGAATATTCAGGTGAATTATTGTCATATGGAATGTTGTAAATAGAGACTCGTGGTGCTTCCTGGTTTTTCACAAATTCCATGAGCTCATAGTACCATAATTTGGTACATTAACTTTATCTTCTTTATTACCTGACCTTTTCGAATCCATATTTTTTAAAAATTTCCTTCTAAATCCCCCAGTGGACATTTTTTGTATCACTGAATTTTTTGTCGCTCCTGGTTGCACATTTTTTAAACTTTTGATCAAAATTTTATATATTGCATTTTTTTATTTTTGTCAAAATAGTCTTTTGATTTTGTTTTCCAAAAAGAAGGATGCGCCCGACACAATTCAAAAAATTCTTTTTGAAAATTACGGTTTAAATTAGCCAAGTCCGCCATATTAATCTTTAATAATAACTGCAATGCAAAGTTCCATAAATAATAATAATAATAATTTAAATAATTTAGTACCTTGATATCCACCTTATAACAAACAATCTAATAAATATATTCAGCTAGGAAATTTTATTAGTGTATGTGGATAGAAAATTTAATGCATAAGTAAATTAATTTTAATTTAATTATAAAAACAGATCATATGAAATTGAAATAAAAGAAATAATATAGACCTACCTCACTGATATACACTGAGCGAAGTGTGTTTGTTTTTGCCTCACACGGTTGCACTTCTTCAACTTGGTCACAAATTTTCAAGAAAAGCAGGTTGATAACTACGCCATACTTTTTGAATGCGCACAGATTTGGCATGCCCACACACGGGCGTTGATATGTCATAGATATATGCTAGTGTATGGCCCCCTAATTACCCAAATTATCAATAATATTTTGAACAAAAGTCTTCTTTTTAGTAAATTTTGCGATGTTAATTCAACATTTGTGTTGAAATTTACAACTTAATAATAAAATAACTAGTTATTTTTTAATGATTAAATTGTAACAGTTTCGATATTTGAGTGTATCTATACCTGTTACTATACCTAAGATTGTAAGAATTTTAAAAAAATTATATTTAGAGACAAAATAAACTAATCTTCAAATTATTTAAAAGTATCTAAAACAATGAGTGACATTTAATGGTATTAATATTTTATAATCTTTTATTAGTAAACACATTTTTGCTGATCTATAAAAACTTGGTGATGTTGCATCAATTTTTTATGTCATATTTTATAATTTAACTATTTTTAGTAATTACAAATGAACGTTTATTTTAATTATTTGAATAACAGTGTTAAGAGTATTATAAAATTAATTTATGGACCATGGACCATATAGTTGATTAACCGTTTCATTGGTTTTGTAACATAAAAATCACAGTCGACACTAAACCCAATAAAATTATGACATTATTTAATGCACATGTCATCATACTAATCCAAATGTTTCATCACACATAGGAGTTTTATAACATTTAATTCGGTTATGGTAATACTGACCATCACATTTTTATACAACAAGTATTAATATTAGTGGTGGCCTGTTGGGTTGTCGATTTTTTAGCTACCCTAGTTTTTTTCGGTTTTTAACTTGTTTTTTATCTTGCCCGTGCGTCATATTACCAGCAGTAAACATTTATAGTATTCATTTTACTCTATCTTTCCACCGAGGAAGAAAATTTGCATTAAATTATCGTTATAAGATAATTCTGATCAAATAAAAATAGATATACATAGTATAAAACATATTTATGCATTAAAAGTTTTTCAGTTTGAAAGTAAATGGCAAGCAAAACGACATTTCTTACTTATAAGGATACTAATTCAGAAATATTTCTATATTACCATTTTAATTAAAAAATAATTTTCATAATAAATTAATTACAATAACCAAACTCAACTTACATATAAAATATTTATCAATACTTAATTAAGAGTAAATTAATATAAATTTTCTAAATATTTCAGCAACTATTAATTCCTGATCCGGGTGCCCACCTTTCTTTTATGTGAAATGCATTTAATTGACGTTATAATTATAAGTTTTATTGAATTACGACATAACTTGTTATTAATTTCACTCTGGTTAAAAACAAATGAGCGCTATTATTTTCCGGAATATCATTATTCGTTCGAGCCATTTAAAATCTCGTAATTATAACCATATTTTCTGTAATATCAAAAGCAATCTTTATATCTTGAGGGTGGTTGAAAATAAAATAAGTGTTTATAGTTGATTGCGTGTCAATGAAGCATAAACTGTCAGGGTGGGTCAATATGGAATGGTGGTGTGGTTTGGTGTGATATAGTAAGCCGGCAAATAGAGAACACTATATAATAGGGTTGGTCTTAATTGATTTATAGGCTAGTTACTTCTTTTTTAATTCCAAATTATCAAATATAGGTGCGCCTACGTGTCGCGCTTATAAAGAAATAAAAACACAATGGGCTATTGTGTGCCGGTTCGCTGAAAAGTTAGTTGTAATGCAAACCCTTGGTTTCAAACATGTGCATATTAGAATTTGATCGGAGTTTTATATTAAAAAATAACGCGTTGCCGCATATATTAATTATAAAGTGTTCATCTGCTTAAATATAAATAATTCAATGTTGTCGGGAAAATTCGTCGTGTTTCTTTTAACGTTGTAATGAAAGACTATATTGTTTTATAAATATTTTATTAAAAAAAATCATATTAATTGAGCATTTTATGCTCATTTAAAAGATTTAATAACAGTCTTTGCGCAAAATAATTGAATATAATTTGATAGATCTTATAATACAACAAATTATAATTAACCTCTATTTTAATAGTCAGCCGCAAAGTAAGGTATTTGTGAGTTAAAAATGTAAAGCTACATCGTATCAATTCAGTATAGCATGCGGGTGCATACAGCTTTATAATTATAAATTCTTTCACAGTTCCTCGTTGCACATTTTGATATAATTAATAATCAAGTTCCACATTGAATAGTAGAGACTTATTATATTACTAATATATTTAGGTGAGTTTCAAGATGTAATAATCTTAATAATTAATAATGACATATAGATGTCGAAATATATTTGGTTACTAAATAAGATAAATAAGAAGTTAAATAAAAAGAAAATAATGTGTGAAAATTAAATTTTTATAATTTTTACAATAAAAAATCTTTATTGTACATAATTTTCACAATAAAAAATCTTAATTGTACGTAATTATAATAGATAAATCAATACAAATTTAAAGAGGATACTTCAAGTATAATGCCATAAGTTACTAACTACAATTTAAGTTTTTATGTAAAATTTTGATAATAATTATCAACTAAACAAAATATCTGAGATTAACTGAGACTGTTATTGAACACAGGTGCTTTGTTAATTTAACATCTGATAATAAAATCGAGTAACAATTTTAAATATTAGTTTTCTCGTATATTACAACATAGAATAATATAGTGTTGTTAATTAATAAAGAGTTTGCTCAACTAACTAGTATTTACTAAGCTCTTCAGCATTTTATATGTGTGTTTGTTACTAAATAACTACGATAATAATAATAACTAGAGATTAATTGTTGCCCACCAGCAAACTTACCAGTAAGCAGCTACCTGAACGTCAATTAAAGTATTTCCATTGTCTGACGCTGCTTAATTTTTGCAGGCAGTTGCAATTATTCGCATCTACTAGATGTAATGCTTTTATCAATTTTAATAGTTAACGTCGGCATTACCCTAAGTCCAAGTAACATCGGTCCAGGTTAGGTTAGGTTAGGTTAGGTTAGGTTAGGTTAGGTTAGGTTAGTGAACATTTAAAGCTTTCGACTAGCAAATTTGTATAACTCAAAAAAAGAATACGAAGATTATACTTATACGAAGAATAAGAATAAAAAGAATGAAAATGATAAAAACTTTTCACATAAGTCATAAGGCACCATAAGCAATAGGTTGCGCTTTTGTTTCTCTTGTAAATCTTTTTTGGACTTATAAAATTTAAGAATTACGCTGACGCTATATAGGAATAGGATTAAAAGAAACATGAAATTAATTACCCACGATTGTATATAAAATATACAAAAAATATTATTAAATATCTTTACAATACACATAAAATAAAAAATAACAATCCTGGCCTGAAACATATTATACAATAAAATAAAAAAACAAACAATTTCGTCAATTTCTAAAGGACGGCCCTTTTACTGGAGCGGACATAAAATTTCCTCAATTTGCAAAGGAAGGCTTAAAACGCTCTTCATAATAAACTCAATTCCAGTAAACACACATACGAGCTCTAAATTCAACATTTTTTCTTAAGAAGAAAGAAAAAAGAAATCTTATACTAATAATATAAATTTAATATCAATTCTACAATGTTTAAAGCAATAAAATAAAACCTACTTGTATCCAATAGCATGCATATGTTAAGCCAATGGATCATTTTTAATAATCCTATACTTAATTAAAATCATAAAATAAAATTATAGATTACTTCTTACATCATTATCCTTAGAAAATGTGAGTGAATTTAAAACTACGTATATTTTCATGTGACATCATATTTAGATACACTTTACTTTACTATTTTATTAACCAAATTAGCTATGCTAATAAAAATGATAGCATGACAAATAAAGGTTATGTTCAATATGGCGGATGGCGTCAAAGTTGTTGAAACAGATAGCGTCACAAAAATAACTACGGATTATTCAAAAGTAAATTTTCCTATGGTACCAATTCTGCCACCAGAGAGCACTCTCAATGCTGCATTCCACGCGCTCACTGAGTCATAAAATTAAAAAAACGCGGCAACCCTAAGAATTGCCAAGTTTTATTAAGACAACCTTATACTACCCAATCCACAATAAAATTCTCTATTTTATTCATCATTGAACTTGACGAAAGTTAATGAAGTTGTATTACCTGTACAGCCTTACTTGTTTATACCTGGCAACCGGATAATAAGGCCAAGAATAAAATAAGCAACTTAACTTTTTCATATTCTTCATACATTTTACCTTCTACCTACTAAAATAGTTAGAAATATAAGTGACAGAAATTATTTAAAAAGGTTGATTAAACAAGTGGAAACCAATTTGCAAATTGTTTATTATTGTATTACCTTTCATAAAAAAATGTTTTCATCCGGAATGTCTGTGAAGGTAACTCATGCAGGTCCGGATCTTAGACTAATTATTTTGTATTTATTTTAAGAACAATATTTTTTAATTAATAATTAGTGTGTGAAGAAGTTTGAAAAAAATGTGACACAAACTGGCAATTTACTTTTCTATAAATATACTTTACAAACATTTTGTTATTATACTTATTATAATACCAAAAACAAAATAAATTATTTTTGTTAACTTTTGAGATAAGTAACTTTAAATTTTTACAAATAATGCAAATAATTTATTTGCGATTAAATTATTAAATAGAGCCTAAGTTAAAATTAGAATATTGTAATTGAATACCTCGGAGCAAATGACGCTATTAGCCACAAATTGAATTTATTGAGTAATGCAAATTCAAATTCAAACATAAACATAATCTGAACTTTTTAATTAATTTTTGTTACATGTTGTATAAACATATATAATAATTATTATATGTTATTAACATATTGCACAACTGTTTAAAATTTGAGATTTGGTTAATAGCTTTGTTTCTCCAAGGTCTTTGATTATTTAATAACTACCACGACATTACTCCAAATAGTAATAATTAAAATTTAGCTCGGGTATGGCTCGAACCGACATCCCTTAGATTACATGTCTAATACCTTGCCAATTGCGCTACCAAGGTAGACTTGGTTTGCCAGACTTCAAGTTACTTTAATAATGATACTAATCATCTCTATTAGAGCAATTTAAGTGACATAACGTAACTGGAAAAAGAAGTACAAACAAAAATTTACAAGCCTCTGAGATATAGTAACAGACTTTCATTTTTGATAAAAGGCTCTTATATGTATTTACTCAAAAATGCTATTTAAATTAATATAAAATATAATTAAGTTTAATATTTTTGTTCATCTTATAAAACTTAAATATTTATTATTATTAAAAACCGTTCTTACTTGTTTAAAATGGAAATTGAAAGAGAACGCAAATAATTACAAAGGTGAAGGAATTTCATAAGCGTTATAATTGAAAAGCCCGCAAATAAGGTACGAACTTTCAATATAATAATATTCCTATTCTATGAATAAAATGGATGAGTCGTTGCTTCCTCATTCTCTTTTTTTCATAAACGGTTTTTCTTTTTATACTTGCATGTGGACAATCAGAAAATGAAATAGAAATTTCACGTGAATGACCAAAGTGCACATTCGTTTTCCTAATTATGTACAATTTATCAAATTTATCGGTTTGTTTATTAAAACACCTGTCTAAATTGACTGTAATTTGCAACTAGCTCTCTTCTATGTTTATCTTGCTTTATTACGCTATTAATAACTACTTTAAAATGTGCATACATCATATAATTTTATATATTATTAGCAATGAATAAATAAAATTATAAATAAATCAACACTTAATAGAATGATAATTTGACAAATAAATATATATTATGCAAGGACAAACATACTTTCTTTAATTATAATTATATTTAATTGGAGGAAATAACTAGTTCTTTACGTGAATATATGATTAGATATGATATGCAATAATGTTAATTTAAATGCGTCTCATATAATTATAATATTTTTGAAGAACTTATAATTAAAATTCTTTGCGGTAATAAAAATTTGTTTGTAAATTTTATAGGCCCACCGGATCATTAAGAGTGATTAATTTGCTGCGCATTGTCCTCATAATAACGGTTAATTTTATTCGTCCAAACAAATAAAGTCATCGGAGGTAAAATATAATTGGTATTATCCCTTTTATGACCGAATAAAAACATAAAATTGAATTGGTTATTTCAAACACCTTGTATATTTTAAAGAACACTACTGATAATAAATCCATAAATTATATGAGCCAGAAGTTACCCCTAAATTTATATTACTTTATTGAGGTTAAGTAGTTATAAATTTTGGGACGATTTACGGTATCATGTACTTGTTAGAACATATTTAAATGATTACATTATGTAATAAAAAAAGTTGAATAACATATGCCCATATTATACAAAGTATTTAATGAAGTTGGTGGTCGATTTAATTGCTTAAGTAACTTGTCTTTAGCAAACAGCTCATTATGAAAATGCCATAAAATGTTAATTGCTAGATTTGTAATAATTTTATCATACCACTCGCTTAGGACTCGGGATACATAATATACATTTTATTAATATTTATACTCAAAATATATTGTGAATTAAAATATTCAAAATTTTTCAAACACGTAGAAAGCTGAATGTTTGATAAATGTTTCAAAAACCAAGAAATTCATTAAAAACAAAACATTGAGAAATGTTAAAAGACTAATATTAAATATCAAGAAACATCAAAACTGTCATGACGTTTAGAAAATTCTAAATTCTTTCTGCTGATGTGGTGAAATTCTTTTATTAGAATATTATAATTATTAAATAATTGCTACGCCATTATTCCATTTTAAAATAAATGTTTCAAAAATTTACCTTGGGTGGGGATCGAACACACAACATTGAATTTTAAGTCCAATTCCAATTTCCAATTTTAAAGATTTTATTAACTTTGAATATATTACAAAAAGCGAATAATTTCATGTGAGAGTTATTTCCTGTTCCTTGGAACTTATATAACTATTCTAAATATATATACAATAATTCGCTAGTAAGGTTTTGATATATACAATTCTTTCCAAAAAATTTTAACTAAATCGTAGGAGGTTAGTCACGCAGGACGATTGCCTTCTGAGGAATTTGAGCTTAAACTAAAAATATCAGCTAACCTAACTATATACAATATTTAATTAAACTAACCTAAGAAAGTATCTCAATTGGCATATGCTTTATGTTTTACAACCACATCAAAGTCATACACAAAACTATATATGTGTAATCATATCATATAATGGATGTTTCAAAAAATGACTTTTAATTATAATATTCTAATTTTCAACTTACGCTCCATTTAAAAAAGCTCTAACGTTTAGGAATGAAAAGTCCTTATAAAATATTAATCGTTAACAAATTGTATACAATAATCATGTATTTTAATCAAACCTTATAATTAATAATATAGGGGTGCCTCAGGGCTCCATTTTAGGGCAAATATTTTGTTAATTTATATGAATGAAGCTCAACACATTGAATATCCTACTACTACTATTACTACTACTCCCTCCGGAGAAGCCAAACTCCCGAAAGGCGCGTCCCCAAGGTGGCGGATAGGGGCATGCCTCCCAGCAATGGGTGGTAGGGGTGAAATGAAATAGCCCCCGCGGACCAAATAAAGCAAGGAGGAGACAACCTCCTGGAATAAAAAATCACGAGGTGGCTCTTGTTAAATAGCAGACACGGCAACGGTATAGGACATGATCAGGTAGCAAAACGGATTGATTTTACGATGACGAGCACAAACCTGCCAGGAGGTCAAAAATGGATGGACAATGTATTTGGAATTACAATGGGAGACAACACAAACATTAATAAGTTTACGAAGCAGGGGAGCGATACCCTATTTTCGGTCGGGAGCGGTAGTGATAAGGCAGGCTCCACCCGACGGTCATCAAGCGACTGCCAGAATCCTGCAGTGGGAATACAGGCCGGGGATTCTAGTTCTGAGACAGGAAAAGAGCAAGCGGGAAATCCATTTAGTAAAAGCGCCAAATTATTCAGGTCGCCAATCAGGCAGAGAGGAAATAGAATAGCGTTGGAGAGGGCTTAGACAAACTGCAATTAAAGACAAAGTCATCGACGGAAGTGCAGAAACCTGTTCTAAAAGAAAGTCGGTATTTCATGTTACTGTGAATCCGAGTGGTGGTTCAAAAAGACACAGAAAAGAGTTTTCTCAACATGAAGAACTGAGCGACTTCAAGAAAGTACTAGCGAAACTGACAACGGGATCAGAAGAGCTCATTAAATTAATTGTGGCAAACCAAAACACAAAAAGTGAAATTAAACAAAACATAAAGGATGTATACCGACAAGTTGAAATACTTAACAGGAAATGTCTTGAATAGACAGAAT
>JARJEC010135265.1:0-21339 GCA_030264575.1 Tachinus sp. AB-2021 | reverse complement strand
TTGTCAGTCCGGTGATTCTACTTTACCTGAGCAATTCCTTTCTTCTCTTTCGTATCTACGCAATTTTGAGTGGTACTATTGTTTCCGTGATGCTTTTTTTATTTCTAATTTTTTTCACCTTCTTGATAGGCATAATTATCTTGGCCTAATTTATTTTCTTCTTCCTCTTTAATGTTTTCCATGTTTCTCTGTTTCCATTTTGATTCTCTCTCCTCTCTCCTTTGTTGTCTATAGCTTTTATTTATTATATTTGATTCCATTTTGGTTTTATATATGTTCAGCTTCAAACTCCTCGATTTTTTTTTCTTATCACTCTTGTTGCAAAATTTCTTCTCTTTATTTTATTTATTTGTTCTTCCAGTACCTTCTCTAGTTCTGTTCTGTTTTCCTCCCACGCCTCGCATTCTACTAGCGTATGTTTCGCAGCGTCATGGGTCTCTACTTGGCAGAATATTCACCTTTCTTCCTTCATCATTTTATTTATTTTTTGTAGGTATTTTCCAAAGGCTCCGTGTCCGGTAAGTAAGTGTTGTATAATAGTTGGTTTATTCTCTATTCATTTTTTATATCGGGGATTAGTTCCATTGTCCATTTTCTTTCACTTGTCTCCTTCTGTCCATTGCTATTGCCTCCTTGTCCCTTCTCCTGCTCCTCCTTTGTTAGGCATGAGCATACAAAGCATACCCTCCATTTTTTGTCCCTCTTGCCGCTTCCATAACTTGCTCATTCCATCTCTTTGCTTCCAGTGTAACTCCGAGGTATTTAATTTTTTCCCTATGTTTATTATTTTATCTCCTACCTGTATTTTCCCAGTTCCTCTGTTAGTCCGCTTTGTCGATAGACACGCCGCCACAGTTTTCTGCGGGGCCAGAACTAACCCTTTATTTTTCATCCATCTCTTTATCACCTCAATTGCCAATTCTAACCTTTCTATTAGAACGTCTATATCTATATACTTACCTATCAGCGCGACATCATCCGCAATTGCCGTATCATCAGCCCTTTCGGCATCCGTATCCTAAGTAGTTCATTATACACTAAATTCCATAATATACGGGGTGGTTAATTTTAATTTTGTGTTTTCAATGTATAGATTTTACGTTTATAATTTTAATATTAATTACTAAAATAATCAAAAGCAGTGCAACTATTCCGAGTTACTTAATTTTCAGCACAAAAGTCACGCAATGTAAAAAGTAATAATAATAATAATAATTCATAATTAAATAATTTATCAGGTATAAGCAATTTAGCAATTACTTGAGTAGCATAGAAATTCTGTAAATTGCACAAAAATATATAATACTTAGACACCGGATTTATATATGATAAAAATATGCAATATATTTTTATATGCACTTAAAATTTGTTGAAATATGCGCAATAGTTTCAGTAATAAGTCAAAATATGGACATTTCAAAGAATTGTTTACTATATTTGTATTTAAGTCATATTTTTTTATATATACTAGCTGACGTACTCTCTAGTTGACGGGAGTATAAAAATAAATTTCGATTTTTATCAACATTTACAATTATTATTGAAGGACCCAGAGTTGGGTGGAGAAACTCGATTGGATGGCTTGTACCACTAAATACATCCACTTTCGCACACACCGACCAAGGCATTGAAATCAATCATTCGACATCACATGATGTAATCGGAGCAGGCTATATACTTATATTTTTAATTTTTAAAATGTTGACAATAAAATGACACGACATCTATAGTGAACAAAGATTTTTTTAGCGTTTTCGGAGATTATGGGTTTCGGGAAAACCTAAAGTTTTATTTTATAGAATAAAATTTATATGAAAACATTAACAAATATGTAATTTTATGCAATTATATAATAATAACTAAATATGCGGCAAAAACCTAAAATAATATATTTTAAGTACAATAATACTTGGTATTTGAGTTGGTTTCTATAAGAAACAAATAGATAAAATGAATTACCTTCATATAAATGATTGTTCAGTCAACCTGGCTCAAAAAGTGCCTTATATTTACAAAATCTATTAGCAGGCTATTTTTTTTATTATTTGCTTAAAAGTTCTCATTCAACGACAAACCGTTAGAATCCATCAAGGTTTCTTCGTGCGTCACGAAATAATGGCGATTTTTTATATCTCGAATACCATTAGTTCGATTTTCATTTTCTTTTTTTTTTCTTAAATATACCGAAAAATATTTTAAATAACTTTTATATGAAACTTTTTTGCATAACTTTGCAAGGAAAAGAGCTACAAGCTTAAAACGGCCTTTTTTAGGGGGGTTGTTTTAAATATTTTCTAGCTACTTTTCTATAATAGTTATAAAAAAAATCTTCAAACAAAAGTTCTAGGGACTACAATTTCCTAAAAGTTTTATATGAAAAAGAAATTTTGTGACGCAAAAACTACTCACCACGAAAGGCGCCAAAGTCAACCCCGTTATTAAAATATTCTAGTTAATGGACAAATTCATTTTATTTAATTACATAATTACTCATTAAAAAAAAGTTTCTTATTGATTTTAATTATTTATTGATTTATTTTATATTCTTTGCTTTTCATTAAGGGGTGAGCTATTTAATTAATAATAAAGGGATTCTGTTGTAGATATTTAAAAAATATTAGAGGGTATATTATGATGTATTATTTACGTGTATATAAACTAACGTTGGTATAAAAATAGATAAGGATTTAACCTGTAATGGGGATATTTACTCGGTAGGGTTGAAAATAACAGTCTCACAAAAAAAAGACATCAAGGTTGTAGGTCTTGTAACTAGTATTTTAACATTTTTTAATAACTACAATAAAATCGCTTTTATTATTGATTAAATAACTCACCCCTTAATAAAAAGAAAAAAAAAACGAAAAAATGCAAAATAAATCAATAAATAATTAAAAATAAAAAGAATATTTTTTGGCCTGCTAATAAATTTTGTAATTTGTAATTCTCCATTGACTGGCCTATAAATATTTTAACTCTAAAATCAGAAGTACTTAATTTTTTTAAATCGCTGTTACATGTCATGTGATTTCATTAAACTCCCACTTTCTGAAATAGTTTAAAAAAATGTTTAATCTACTTTTATAAGTTATCGATATTTTTTATATGGCAACCAATCTTTTCTTCCGAAATCTGAAAGAGCTTATTTTTTATGTATATCGTTGCAAAAAGTAAGGTAGATTGCATAACGATTTTTTAAGAAAATATTCATTAGACTTATAATTTCAAAAACAAATAATAAATGCTCTAATGAGATACACAGGGTGATTTATAATCATATCTTTAAAAAAATGTAACACCTAATTTGGGATGCAATTTTAAGATAAAAATCTCATATATATACAGAGGATACAAGGAGTTTTTAAAAATTGTTCCGAGCAATAACTCGATTATTTTGTATGATGACACCAAATTTTCATCAAACTTATTTTATTATTTAATAATTATTTATTCCAAGAAATATTTTGACAATCCTGCTTCCCATTTAACCGGACGTAACATAAATTTCGTTATGTAAGATGAAAAATCCTGTATATTTTATTACTTTTGAAATGCCTATATAACTTTCTTTCAAAAACTTTTTAGGCAAATATGCCTAAAGTCAATATCTACTGAACATATCAGTAGGTATTGACTTTAGACCTACTAAGATGTTGGCAATAAATATTCTAAATGGTCACCTCAAATATCTCTGTAAATATTGACTTTAGACATATGAGTCTAATAAACTTTACTTTCGGTTAAACCAAAATTGAGAAAATATTATTAATAAATAACTATTAAATAATTAAACAACTTTGATTAAGAAAAAATTGCGTTATCATTCAAATTAATCTGGTGAAAGCTTAAGATTTTAAAACAATATTTCAAAGTACTCTGTATAGATCATATATATTAATTATATGTCCATATGACGCCCCAAATAAGGTGGCAAAGTTTTTTATACCTATTATAAATTACCCTAAATATGCACTGCGGAGGGTGGGAATTAATTGGCAAAGATAACTTTGTAGATAGTGCCAAAAGAAAACGAAAATCATAATTTCAAAATATTGAAAAACTTTTCATTTGACCTCTTGAGGTCCTCAAAATTTCGTTACGCTTGGAAATGTAGCAAAATTTTTAATAAAAAATTAATAATGTAGACAACTAAATACACACATGAAATATTATTCTAAATAATCAACACAGCATGTAAGTCAAACTGACAGTTTAACATTTGTTGTATTCATTTTATTGCCTATGTTTGTTGAAAACAATTCTTAGTGAAATTTTATTAGAAATTTTGCAAGCGTATTTTTAATTTAAACTTGATTCTAATCTACCTTCCACATGACAGCGACTTGACTGCACGGTATAATTTGCGCAAATTATATGGTACACCGTGTCCTGTCCACACGATTCAGACATGCATGTACAAAATATTCACGCATTACAGGCTGGCTCGAGCCCTATACATACGTCACAATCAATGCAAACCTAATTTGCGGGGCCTTTTAATCAGACCACAAGCCTTGCTCATGGGACTGCACGATATAATTTTCTCGTCCAAACATACGGGCTTTGGTATACAAATCGGTTTGTGCAGGCAAGGCTTAAGTAAAGCATATACGTGTGGAAGGCTCATTAAGTG
This sequence comes from Tachinus sp. AB-2021, assembly GCA_030264575.1. Lineage (NCBI taxonomy): Eukaryota > Metazoa > Arthropoda > Insecta > Coleoptera > Staphylinidae > Tachinus > Tachinus sp. AB-2021. The sequence goes on along the minus strand of JARJEC010135265.1, from coordinate 16,706 downwards.
TTCTTAATTAATTTACATATTTTTCCTTATTTCTTATTATTAATTTTCATAAACCTCGTAACTTTTATTACATTTAAAAAAGTCACCAAATTGGTACATAAAATTAAAATATCATTTGTATTGACTAAATTGAAACTTTGAAGACCTCATGAGACCCAACAAAGAATTTCTCAGCATTTTGGAATTAAGAATTTCGTTTTCTTATAACACATCTACAAAGTTACCTGATATTTATCCGTCAATTAATCCCGTCCCAGTATATGTATTTAACTTCTTCAGACCTGTGTAGCACAGATGCTATATTGAGTTAGAAGTTAAATTTTCAATTGTTATTCTGTTAACGTGGCTAAAGCATATACCACACGTGCGTATAAAAACCCATCTGTTACTTCTCTTAAAAACTTTTGACCAAAAGAAATTAAATCTTAAAAAATATTTTTTTATGATCTATGATAATCAATCAATCGATTTCAACTTAATTTAAACATATTAATTCTATTACTTTTTCTCGGGTACTAGGTTATTTTATGAATAAAAAACTGATTTTAATTTAACTCAACAAATCTTTATTGACGTCTGTCATGATTATCATGACATAAATCAAATTTCTCGACCTTGGGTGCAAAGGTAACTACTTCTCTCCCTGGGAAAAAAATTTGATTTCTGTCATGATTTTAATTTCTCTCCCGTTTGCGACTTTTTTAAAAATTTATATCAAGTATTGAAGCATAATTTTGTTTATAACCTATTATTACATTAATGTAGAATAATGACTTAGATATTTGATATTGCCGGTGAAAATGTATTTGCATTTTTTGTAAAAAAATCATTTTATCATTCTATTTATAAAAAAAACAAGGCAAACTGTTCCGTTTTCAATTTTAATTTTTCTTGATTATAGTGCTACCTATCACGCAAAAAAAATGTTACATACAAAAGTCATGTATTTTTTTCCGTAGAATGAAAATCTAATAAATAATGAGAGTTTTTATTTAAGATTTCAAATTGGGGCAACTACCCACACCCGGGTTTTTTTAGTAAAATTTGAAATTGTTTTGCTTGCTGGTGTTATTACCCTACTAACACCTTCGATACCTTAATGACTCTTATTTGCTACTTGCGGATGTAATATAATTACAGGAAAGTAGTCAAATAAAGTTCGTTAAGTTATTTTATTTGTAAATAAATGCTCACCTGAGCGTGTTCTTCTTCCATTAGTTTTTCAGCCCTTTCAAAGCTTTCAATATCAGTATCATCATCCCTGTGTTGGTCTAGCATCACACAATCTTCACATTCACCATCCATTTCTTCATCAGTCTTTTGGTTTGGGCTTCTACGATTTTGTCAAAATGTTTATAACTAATTAGCAGATTTAAAAGATAAAATATAACCGTGGGTTTTCTATAGGTTATGTTTAATGATAATACTAAAATTTGTTGCTACACAAAGAATTTTTTTGCAGTGGTGATAAGGATTGGTAAATATATTATTATATTAATTGATTTAGTTTTGAGTTTGGAACACTATAATGCAACACATACAGTATGTCCTTAGTTGGTTATATACTGTGGTTAGATATAACAATAGTTTGGTTGTTGGTCTATGGTCTTTGGAGTTAAACAGCAACATAGAATACAACATTTTTAAATAATAAAATTTATATAGTTTATTAACGCTAATTTTCAAAATTTTCAGCAATATTCGTATCGTCGGTGACACTACCTATCGTATCTAAAAAATTGATATCTAATTAAGGATAATTAAAAAATTTTCACAAAGGGAAAATTATACGATCAAATTAGTTCTTGTCCCTCCAGTAATGTTTCGTTTTCACAGATACGACTTTTGACATTTTTATCGTCGATGTCATATCTTGCACTGACAGATGACACTTTGAAATAATATGCTACAGTTACATATACATATATATTTTAACTGACGTACATACAATTCTATTATTCTTATAATTTTCCGACTCAAATTTGATCAAGATCTGTATATTGACGCAAACAATATTCAAGAAATGATAGGTTAAAATAAAACAAAAACACTAGATAATGAGTCGAAACTTAGGTCATATCGTATATTGATATAAATATTTTGTGGTAAAAACTTTGTAAAGTGTTTTATTTGTTATTTAAAAAAAAATTAAAAATATATCAGCAATCTTTGTATAGCTAACAACTTACAAAGACAACAAAATACATTTACAAATACATAGTGGATGACAACTGAAACAGGTGATCATCTGTACCTATATCATTTTTGTTAAAAATAGTTTCTTATGAAATTTTTATTCCTTAAAATTCATGATAATACCCTACTGCTAAAAATTTGAAAAATATCATTAACCGGAAATAACACCAAAGTTTGTAATTTTAAATGGAATAATATAATTAATATTTTATGAGACTTGATTCAATATACAACAATATATCAACATACATTAACTATGTTTAAGAAATTTCAAAGTTCTACGCCAACTCCATCAAGTTGGTTCATTTATTTTAAATCCCTTATCATATTTGACTTTTGACAACTATGAAATCAAATAAACAATTTTTATCTAAATTAGTGGCCTATGGCCGATAATAAAGGTTTGCGAAACAACAAACTTTAACACGAGATATACAAACCCGATAAATACAAATCTATTATCTTAATTACAACACTCAAAAATTACAAAATATTCAAGTTGTGAATAAATAATTGCATTTATATTTTATTGGAATTTCTTCAAATATCAAAGAAATTAGTATCTCATTAAAATGAATTAAACAAGCTACATCGTTATTCACAGATATATTAGCAACAATAAAAACCTATGATATACTTGATTCTCATATAAATATCAAATTCAAAAACTTCACGATGGAAACAATACTGTTTTTTTCATTATACAGGGTCAGCTTGAAAACATGCACCCTTCTTTAAGACCGTGTAATAGAAGTGTATAATATTTCTATATTGAATATTTATTATTTTATTACTGATATTTTTTATTTGTTTTGTCAGTGATATTTTTTATTACATTAAAGGCAATTCTCAATCGCTACAAATAAATATTATATATATCCTTGGGAAAAAGGCAAAACCTCGCATTCGTTGTAAATACACCTTAAAAAAATCTCTACAACAAAAATTTGGTAAGACATATGAATAATGTTATTCTAGGATCATAATAATTCAGAAAAATAGAATGAAATGACATAAGCTATGATGGTTCTGACATTTTTGGACAATGAATCACCTATTAGTAAGACGCCTTTACTCGACAATTGTATTGTATGTTTGAAATAAGAAAATTGACTATAGTTATTCAAAAATAATAAATGATAGAAACAGATGCTGAAGATTATAAACAATTAAACTTCTTCTAATTTTATCTTTTAATGTTATTGCCAAAATGCTTCCTTTGGTCCAAAGTCCTCAAAGTTTCATTAGGTATGCTTGACAAATACTTCTAATAAAATTAAAACTTATATCATAGGCAACTTAATGCACACATTAACTACAAACGTTCAAATTGACCATCATTAGCTTTAACACTTTGCGACACTTATGGGTATCAAATTCGTGACATTATCAAGCATCTTCGGCATAAATTACTGAACAATAGAAATAATAAACATAGCACATGTCTTGATGGATTAAAATTTCATATTGCAAATTTTTCCATATTTCTTAGTAGTATTTGTATTTACGAAGATTTTAAATAACAATTATTTACAATTAAAATTTTTAAATGGAGCCTATGTCGAAATTAGAATAATATAATTATTAAATAATTACTACGCCATTACTCCATTTGAAATAAATGTTCTAAAAAATTCACCTCGGATGGGAATCGTATCCATACCTTTGGATTTCATGTCCACTGCTATACCAATTGAGCTACGGAGGTATCTCAATTGGTATTAGTTTTATGTTCTACAGCCACGTCAAAGTCAATTTTTTAAAACATCCATTACATGATATACTTACACATATACAGTTGTGTGTAAGTATAATAACCGACTGATCGTTAGTGCAATCAAGTAAGAACAGTGGGTACTTTAAAAAGAGTCGATCAGAACAGGCCTTTCTGACCAACTGTTTGTTGGTGCAACCCAGAACACTACTTAATTTATGTGCATATCAATAAATTCAGTATGGCATGACAATATTAAATTCTAACCCTCAAAATTTGTTTTTATAGTACAACTAGCACGGTTTTTGTCTCTGAGCATATTCTAGACATCTCTTTGGTTATTCGTCCTTTTTATATAGTTGTGCGAAAATGCCTTCTATAGGTCACGCCAAGTCGGTTGTAATATATGTGATTGTATAATCATATATTTAATATTGTTGCAAGTATAACTGTGCCTATTGTTATTAAATGCTGGATTGTTTTCTAACTGTTTTGATTGCCATTAATTAACAAATATAAGTTAATTTAATATTTGATGTCCAAATATTCAACATAATGTATAGATTTCTATAGTTTTCATAAAATAGCACCTTCTCTAAGGAGATTTTTGTTTATAATTTAATCGCCATTGATAATGACATTTGGATGTCAAAATATATATGGTTTATGAATAAGATAAGTTGAATAAATAACTTTTCTTATTATATTTGTGGAGTTTTAATTTTATAATTTTAATAATAATGTACCTATTACCTTTTGTTAGTTATTTGATATAATGGATTAGCTACAAACTATGCAAGCGTGTTGTGCTAGCAAGCAGCATGGAGTACTTATTAGCGTGTTAGTTAAAGCTTTTTAGTGTATTTTTTGGATAATTTTTTTAAGTGTTTTATTATGGTCACATGCATTATGGATTTTTATGATTGTAGATGGTAGGTATTTGTTAATTGTAAAAGTACCTGTCAAGAGGTGAAACTTTTTGCAGTTTACAGCTCTGTGAAGGTCCTGGGGGAGAAGGCCCCCTTTTAAGTGATCCCTCCTTGCTGCTTACTATGGTAGGGGACATGCAGTGTAAGGTAACGTTTCCGGTCGGATTAACTCGTAATCCCAATGCTAATACTTGTATAGCTGCTAGTCCAACTTGATGATTGTTGTTATACCTTACAAGTGGCTCCAGTGCGATATCTTTATTCGTTTGGGTCACCTCCAGTTTTGGCGGGATGTTTTGCAAGAGATTCTGTTCATCTAGTAATTTCTGTATTTCACGTTCAAATGGACCAATATCTTCAGTGTTATTTAATTTTACATTGGGCGACAATTTTTCTCGATCATTGGGCGATGCACGCAATCTTCGAATGTCTTTTTTATCAGTCTGACAACAACCGTCTTTTTTGGAACTTTTCTCACTGCTAGTGTATTTATAATCTTCATTGAGCAGTTCCCTAATTTCCTCAGCTTCCTTAAAACTAGGAGATCTTTTACAGTTGGCAGAAACCTTATTGCACTCTAATATTGAATCACTATCATTTCTGGTTCGTTTTTCTAAACTTCTTTGTTTCTTTGATACAGCTCCATTTGATATGTTAGTCCGTAACAGGGAGTTTGGTTTTTTTGGCTTGGTAAGAAATTCAAAACTCGCACAGCTTTCTCCTTTACAACTTTCCTCACCATCTAATACTGGTGGACTAGTTATTATAGATGAATCTACTGTATTACAAGTTGCAGCTAAAGCAAGAATTGCACTTGGTGGTAAATTGTTTCTTTTACCATTGCGATCTGTTGAATTATTCCTTAAGGAACAATTGGGAGGTATATAATCTAGTGATGCACGTGGAGATGTCTCCGGAGAGGAGCATGGATTGACTTGAATATCTGATGGAAATATAAATTGCTGGGCATCAGTAACTGGTAACGGTGGTGAAACACATGGTGACGCATCCGCGTCAGTTGTACGGCTGTAACTTTCATCGGAACTACTAATGCTAGGCGAGTGATTTAAAGAACTAATTTCATCAGCTGAGCTATGTATTCTCTGAGGTGCACTGGGAGGATACATACCCCCAATACTTTCATCTGAATAATGTCTTTGTAATGGGCTATGTCGGTTATGATGTGGACTGCGATTCCTCAGTGGACTATGCCTATTTTGCAATGGATTATGACGGGTTTGCAATTTATTTTTCATTTCTGGCGTACGCTCTGGTGTCGTTGCTATAGGTACCATATTAGAACTATGTGGTAGTTGTATATTGGTGGCAGATAAATTCTTTCGATGTCTACTTGGTGATTCTTTACCAGGTGGCTTAGGTAAAGGTTTCAGATAGGGTTTTACATTATCTACAGATATCTGGGAGGATAAACTCAAATACGGATTTGGAGCACTACGGGGCCATGGTGGTGTATACTTCATGTCAACCTGACGCGGATACATCATCTTATGCGGTGGCAAAGGGGGAGCTGATATGTTTTCTTCATGCTTTTTCATGTTTCTATTCAATTTGGGGGGTATAGGAAGTAATGGCTCGTTTTCGCACCCTATGTTCATTTCACGATGGCAGGATTCACGCAATGGTGGTAATCTCATGGCATTTCGGATGCCATAAGTATCTTCACGTGAATTACTTCGGTTCTGTAACGCGCTGTGGGCTTTTGTACGTCCATTCATCTCACCATGAAGCAGAGCCAAAGGAGTAGCAACTCCCCCATACATATTGTTTAAAGCTACAACAAAAATAAAGTTTTAAAGTAACTGTAATTATATTCTACTGCTGATTAATGTTATAGTATAATATCTGAGAATGATAGCTAGATTATAAAAAAACAAATATACTATTTTACAAATAAAAATAATTATTAAATTGCAGAAAAACAGAAAGTCATATTACTATTATTTCAGTTTAAATAGTTTGTAACAGTATAAGTTCATTTTAATATTTATCAAAAAATGTTAAACAATTAAGTATACTGAAAATAATAAGTTTTTTAAAAATTGTTTATTTAATTTTTACCGAGATATCATTATTTAAATTAGAAATGATTATATCTGAAAAAATTAATATAAAACTGATTATATTTGATCACGAAAAGTTTTATTTCATTAAATTAGTTTAATTTTACAGAAATAGAAATTCTTGGCCAAAATTCAGAAAACTTTAAAAATTATTACTTAGCTCGTCATACGTGTATTAAAGATCTGAGAATACATTAAAAACACATATTTAATACAAAAACAGGATTATTCTATAATTTGTTATAGTTTCATACATTTAAATTAATGTTAAAATATTATTGTTGTCCCGTTATAATTTGTTGTTAAGTATTTACAAATATGGTTGGAGAAGAAGTATCTGAAACAAAAGCCTCACAGACCTGCCACAGTAATTTTTGTAAAAGAGCCACAGCATTTTATGCTTTGATACAAAATAATTAATAACATCTTATTTAAATAAACAAAAATTCAGCTAATTTAGGAACAAAAAAATGTGTATTCAAAATCATACATATGACCTACTGGAGCCTAGGTGTATTCTATTCATACACAATAAAAATTGCTTAAATTTAAGCCCTGATCATCAATGCTTAATGGCGATTTAACCTCAATTTATATATTAGAACCTTTAGATATTTTTTTTGTTTTTTATAGTTCAACAAATTAATAGTTTTACAAATTTATCACGCTTTACATTTCTGGTGTTGTGTGTGTCGTGGATAGATTCATAGAGAAGCAGCGTTTGCGTAAAGTGTCTGCATTAGTACTCAAACTCCACCCTAGTACATATCTTATTTTATATTTTACATGGAGTTTGTATAGTTTTATTTTATAAACATTTTTTGTTTATTTTAGTTATATGTATTATTGTTATGATAAGAAACAAATGTTATTGTTTTTTTTATTTTAGAATTATTTGAGTGTCTATTTTTTTTAGTTTTAACAAAACTTGTCTTCATTTCTAAATTTTTCAAATTCTCGTTATAAAAGTATAAGTAAAACCTTACAAAAACTGTTTTTTAGTTTGAGTATTTACTTGCAGATTTATTCAAAATCAATAAACAAATTGTTTACCCATTATTTATTTTAACTTTTAAATTTATTACTTCTAAAAATTTACCAAAGTTGATGTTCTTCAGGTCCTTTGATATTTTTTATATGAATTCAATTAGATTTTATATATGTTTAGAAAAAAATGAAATATTATATTTTTGTTATTAGAATTATTTGATTTAATTAAATTTTGGTATTAAAATTTTTTCGGTGATTTGTTTATTGTTTTGCATTTTTTTATAACAAAATAATATAAATAAAAATTAACAAAAACTATTTTTATGTGAGATTCAGATTTAATTAAAATAAAAGTAAGTTTTATAAACAATATTTAATAAGACAATTAAAAATGTAGTGGTGTTTGTTAATTAAATAGGTAATGCCAGGTTAAATGTTGAATTGAATAACGTTTGTACATTTATGATTTTGACAATTACATAAATCTAGGTTATCTAATTGTCATTGAAACTTCATATACATATAAGCAATTTTTATTTAATATGTTTTTATTGTTTTTTGGGGTTACTACTTTCATGCAGTGGTGTAGCAAGCATAACTGGCGCCCGGGCGCATGATACCTTTTTGTCTTTCAATCCTCTCCATTGAAAAACATACAGGAATATAATATATAGAATATTGTCGTCTAAGAAACAGCATGACAACTTATTTTTGTAAAACTTTTCAGCAGGAAAACACTAATTTATTTTAATCTTTAGCGCTTCATATAATATATAGAACTCAATATATATATATTTACTATTAACAATATAATATTGTAAATATTATAATATATTTTTCTGTTTTTAATGAAGCAAATTTATCATTTACTTCATCAAAGTCGATCATTTTAAATTTTTCCCTATCCTCACTTAAAAATGCTAGGTCACTTAGGTAATTTTGTCCCAACATAGGTATGTCAAAATTAATTTCAATTTGCTGAACAAACATTCACAGCTAGCAATTGATACTGAAATAGTAAGATGTATTTAAAGAGCGATCTGGTTTGGCAAAATATCTTCTCTGTACCATATTAATAAGGGTTAAAGCTTTAATGAAGTTTTAGGTCCAATTTCTTTTCTATTGTGGAGTAACATCTTGTAGCTACATATTTTGACAGAGTTCTGTTCTATTAAAATCTGTACTATAAAATTTAGCCAGATTTTACGATCGTTATCAATATTATCCTTGTTTATATTAATAAATTCACAACCTTCTGTAAAAATTCAAATACTAAGTAAACAAAAAATTTCACTTTCTGTGGAAAGAACACTGCATTGTTTACAAAGAGATTTAGCCTTTTCTATTGTCTCTTCACAGATCTTATCTCAAATTTCTTCAAGTTCAGTCGCAAGTGATTGAAGATTATGAAGCTTCTTTAAATTTCATTTTAGGAACCTGTAATCCGGGCTACATACGATCAATTTTTCATGCAAGACAGATATGAACTAAAGTTATGAAATTAAAATTCAGTATATTTTGCAATAAAATGGTAGCTTCACTTGTGGTTAGGGAATACCGAACAAAAAACTAAATACTGGTTTTTCCGTATTTTTGTTTTAAAAACTGGGAATACCAATATTGTTAAAATTTTGAAAAATGCTACAAAATTGAAATTGTTATATATAAATTTATATTATATAATGATTATTTTTATAAGAATTATAAAAGTGAAAGTTAAACATGGTGAAGAAACAAAGAAATATTTTAGGAAATACAAAATACAAAATTTAACAAAAGTGAATAAAATTTGTTTACTAAATTACAAAAAGTAATTTCTAAAATAAATAAGCAATATTATAGTTTTTTTTGTTAAAATATGATCTTACGAAACAGATATTATCCAGTGTTTCGTAAACTTAGTCTGAATCTTATTTTAGTGCAGGTTTGAAGCAGCATCTGAAAATGCTAATTGAGATTTTACACTTGTTGGGAGTTATTTTTTAAATTTATTATTGGAGTGGAAGTAAGGTTAGTTAGTTTAAGTTTTTGGCAAATCAACCTTTTAAAATTATTATTACTATGCTGTGGAAGATGATAATGACAATGCAAATGGTATTTCATTTTTAGGATACAAATTTTCGGCTGTACGGTAAAGCTTGTTATTCCCGACATTTTCAATCCCAAAGCGTTTTACCAGATGAACAATTGTTTTACAAAATCACAAACTTTGTATTGATTTTTACTAATACTAATTTCACTATCGTTTTCACCTTTACAATCTATAACTTAAATATTTATGCACAACAACAAAATTTGATATAACCAAAATGACATATGTCACTGTCATAATGTATTGCCTACGAATGTAACACGTATTTCTGAGTGCTTTAGTATGTATTTTTCCAGTATAATCCGTGTCTCCGACGGTAAACCGTATTTTTAAAGCGAAAATATGATCAAGATCGATTAATTAGGAACGGTGTATGCAACCCAATATACACTTTTTTACACATGTGATTTGAATTAATATTTTAATACGCATTTGCGTGACTAAAACCTGTAATTTTACAACAAATTTAGAAAAAATGATTTTTGATAATATTTTTTATTTCGATTATTTTTTTCTGGAAATTTTTGTTATCTAAGCTCATCATACTTGTGATACATTTTTAAAATCAGAAAAAAGAGTACTACTCAAATAAAATATAAAAAATGGGGTTTGCCCTACTTAAAATTTAAAAAAAAGAAAATTGTTTCTTAAAATTAATAAATGTTAGAAGAATTAAATTTTTCTTAATCGTACAAAAAAATTGTATAAAAAATGAGCTAGTTATATCATTAGATGAATTTTAGTATCCATCCTATAGAGTCTTTCAATAGAGACACTTGAAGTACGGAGTTTATTAGGTTACAGCAGGTATTGTTCAATACTACCTATATGATAAATCATTATGGAAGGTTAAACAACGTATGCAAATCATCACATTTTATTATCAAAATCAGATCTAATCAAAAAACATGGTAATTTCGGGCAGTGGTAGCGTAAACTGGCCACCGAAATCGTGGGTTTGAACAATTTTAGACGTTTTTCTTTAGGCTTATCTTAAATTGTAGTCCTATGCAAATAAACTTGCCTGGCCCGATGCCATATGATTGTAGAGTAGCGTTACTCAACCTGTGTTCCGTGAAGCCCTGAATATTATCAGGGATTCCATCAATTTCAATTAATGAAAATGATTCATTTTCAAATATAAACAATGAATCAAAAATGGTTTTATGACAATTTTCTTAAATTTCTTAGATTGAATTACTTTTTATCTCGGACCAAATCTTTACTATTTTCAGTAAAACAGTTCAACTTAACATGTATATCAAAATTATTGCAACTTTTTGCATTGGGGATCCAAGAAAATTTCATTTAAACTGAATAATTCCGAAAACGTAAAAAGGTGTAAGACCACTGTTGTAGAATAACTAACACTAATGTAAGATTGGCTATTATTTTTCTGACTACTCTCCATCTCACCGTTGAAAGCAAGTGCTACGAAAAGCAACCCCGTAAGTCAAGTAGAAAGTAGGCACGGGGTGGTAAAGGATAGTTTACAAATTTGACTAATATTGTTTTGTGGCTAATTCTGATGAATCCGGTCGGTTTGTTTCGTACATTTTTCTTTACCGACCGTTCTCCACCTCACCATTAACGAAAGTGCCCAAAACCTTGGCCGCATTATAATAATATATAAAATTGCCATTAAATATCTTTCAAATAAAAAACGAGGTCGCAATTCGTACTAAAACTTTTCCCCCAACAATATATTTCCATTTCAACAGTTCTTTACGTTGAAACAAATAATTTAAAAGTAGAATGTAGTATGTGTCGATGGAGAATAGTATAAAAGTGGATTCGGTCGGTCTGTTTGCAGCACTTCGCTTGACCCGACTTTATATAATTATTATTAACATTTTCGTATTTCGCAGGTTTTGACACTGTTTGGCACTGGTCACGTTGGTTTTGTTTTCCTCATTCAACCATCTCAAAAGCGTCATCTATTGGTTCTTACTTCTATAAGGCGAAAATTAATAATTCATTTTTGTTTTTGCTTTTTCAAATTTTTTAATGAAATGAAACTAAAATTTGCAAAAATCTCCGTATCTGCAAATTAGTTTATACGAAATTTTGTAATAAATTTCATAGTTTTCTTGTAAATTCGCAAAATTCGTCTTTTTGACATTTCCAATGCGTTATTATTAAGTCATATATTAAAATATCGTTCAAAAACTAATGTCATTCAATTTCTATGCTTAAAATACTACAGTATCGAATTACTTCATTTGTTATTGTGTTCAAAGTTTATGGCGATTTTTGAAGGAAAATTGACTACCGCGTGTTTCCAACTTAACTAATCTGAACGAATTTTTGGGCGGCACAATTAGAGCTTACTTTTGAAATATTTCCCAAATTTCAGAGCAATATCTTAAAAACTGTTTAAGTTATGCGTGACAGGCATATCCCAGCCAGCGGACACGTCATATTTACGTCATTTTTTTATCATAATTTATGTCATTATGACCTAAAACACAACGTATTATAATATTACGACAAAAAAAGAAAAATATGTCAGCGACCAAAGATGTCATTTAGAAACGTGAAATTGCTATAACATAATGAAGTAAAATATACGTCAGCTCTGAACGTAAAATAGACGTGCTGGTATCATTTCAATAAACTTATATATACTTGAATGAGATAGGACAATCGGTTGTATGTTATTTAAAAAATTAAATTTATTTTAGCGTACGTTTCGGAGTTCTGCCTTCTCTATCGGTGCTGGCAGGCAGTATAATACCGAAACGTACGCTAAAATAAATGTAATTTTATAAATAACAAGCGATAGCCCTATTTCCAACCCACTACCCAATATTTCAATATCTAGAAAGATGTTATATCTAATACTCTTATTATAACTTTCAACAAATAAAAGTTTTATTATTAATAACCATTTATTATAAACACGTCATTAAATGACGTATATTGTGAGTTATTTCGCTGCTACATAATAATAAATATTCAAACAGACATCTTTTTCTTTTAACTAATTTCACTTAAGACTTTCACTGAATATCCAAAGTTATTTCATCTTAACTGAATTTTTCGGCTAACTACTGATAACAATAGCAATTACTATTATCACCATCATCAAACTCAAACCCAATGAGTGAGGTTAGATTAGTAAAACCTGTGGATTGTGTGGTGGCGTGTGCATAAGATAGTAACGGCATAGGCTAATAGAGGAAGCGTCGCAAGTGGTAGTTTGACTTAAACATACGTCAACATAACGTCGGAAATATGATGTCTTAAAAATGAAACAAAAATACGTCTATTAGATGTCACTCATTAATCATCTGACGTTATATTCACGAATATCACCAAAAAATGACGAGAATATGACGTGGCTCTGCTAGCTGGGTCACACACACACACACTCACCCACACGCACGCACGCACGCACGCACGCACGCACACACGCACGCACACACACACGCACACACACGCACACACACGCACGCACAACACACATATACCCATTTTCGTTGAAATTGAAATTTCGACTTTTTGATACAAATCTAATAGTTTTCTCAATATAGGGCAAAATCTTAAGATAATCCCCGTTTTTTATTTCAGATTTTGATTCTACTGGAAAATATGCAACAAACCACGACATTTTCAATTTTGTTTTTGTCAATTACAGCTTTATCTATCATGTAAAAAGAAAAGTGTTACATACAAAAATAATGTATTTTTTACCGTATAATCCGAATCTGCGACAAAAAATGGGGGTTCCTAGTTAAGATTCCAAAGTTGCCAAAACCATTACATTTTTATACAATACATTCCAGTCGATAAATGTAAATGTAGTATAATATCGTTACATTAAAATTTGCCCAAATAAAAAAAATGCAAACATTTCTATTCTAAGCTATAAACCAAACTAATTACTTACAAAATAAAAAAAACATGAAGTATACTATTTACTTTTATAAAACTATACTCTACAATCTAACCAAAGAATGGTGGGTCTGCAATTAAATAAAATAATAACATAATATTTATTAAACTATTCTCTACTTACCAACTGAATTATTGCCCTGGCCACCAGTTCGGAAGTTATTTAACTCTTCAACTCGTATCGTTCCCGGTTGCTTCCTATCGATTAAGAAATATGTAGTCATGTCTCCTTTACCTTTAACTTTCACTTTTCCTCTGCATTGAAATTCATAAGGATAGGTTTTTAGAACTTGAAATACTTCTTCGGTGACTTGTGTATGATTTGGTAAACCCGTTGAATCCATACGACTGGCAACATTTACAGTATTCCCCCAAATATCGTATTGGGGTTTTCTTGCTCCAATAACACCAGCTACTACTGGACCTATATTAATTCCTAAATAAAATGTTTTATTTAAATTGCCTTTAATTTATTATTGTAAAAATCTTACCAACTCTTAACATAAAATTATTATAGCTATTTTCATTGATGTTTAACAGTCGATCCCTCATGGCAAAAACAAATTCAACTAAAGTACTAAGATGTATACCCGCTGTACTTTCATCTTCATCCAAAATTCGCAAATCTGGCATCAGACCGACTGCAGCCATATACGTTGATCCGACTGTCTTAATTTTATCAATTGCTTTGAACCTCTCCTCGCTGAGAAGGTCATCAAAATCAGCTATAATTTCATTGAGTAATCTAAGGCACTCCACCCCCTGATTGTTTCCATCCAATTCTGTATAAAATTCATGATAATTCGTGATGGAAGCAAAAACGACACCTACTCTTGAATAACTTTGATGGTAGAGTTCCTGCGATAGAGTATTCTGTAATAGAATTAGTTTGGATGTATACGTTTGTGCAGCCTTTCACGGTCCAAAAATCAGACACGAGTCCAATCAATCTATCAATCAACGTGTCCAAGTTATTTATTGGAACACGTTGACCAAGAAACAAATTTATTATTCAACACAACTAGAAAATAATTACGTGCGGTTGTACGAATAGATTTGAAGTGCATTTATAAATGCGACAGTACAGGCTACACAATACAAAACTGGTGGCAATAGATTTAATATAGAATCTCCAACTTATATACCGTGTTATATTTATATGTAAATATACTTATTTATAAGATTTCTACCACTAAACATTGTTTATAGTGGCATTCTATTAGTATATTGCAAAATATGTAAAAATACAGTATTTTGTAAGATACTACACTTGTTTCTATTGTGAACTAACTGATATTTGTTCAAAGATTTTGAGACATATTTCACAAATAGTTTTTAATATTTTTCAATATACTGTAATAGATCTTGACCATTTAGATTTTCTAGATACACATTAACATTTTAGAAGCATTTTTTGAAGTTCTGCAAAGTTTTTTGATAAATTATTTACTGTATTAACATATGTGACATATCTCAACATATTCTACTCTAGAAGAGAAATCATAGATTATGTAACTAACTAGAAAATACATTGGCATTTCATTCAATCAAATGCACAAACCTTTAGAAAAATTTGGAAAGCTGGTCTGTCTCAATCATTTGAAATTTTAGGGAATGCAAAAATTTCTTTGTCAAATTGAATTGAATCATGCTTAAATTCTCAAAAACTTCTATCATTAGCGATGACCCCACTGAGACACCGTTCCTTACTCCTGCTCACTTTCTAATAGGTGATACACTTACTGCAATTCCGAAACCAGACCTGGTAAACCTAAACACTTTTAGATTGTCCAGATTGCAATTAATTGAACACCAAATGCAGTCTTTCTGGAAAATAGCCCAATCAACATACCTGTTTACAAAACACTAGTTCTCATAAAAAAAAAACTAGGATCGTGGTAAAGTTATCGAGTTTCATTCAGGAGATGATGGTTTAGTGCGGGTAGCGACTGTTCTAACACCATCAGTCAGTTGCAAAAGACCAATCACAAAACTAAGTTTACTATTAAATGATAAATGATATTTGAATTTTAAAATTTCAAGGCGGCAGATTGTTTGAAGTTGTTAATTTAATTTAATATTATCATAATATCTAAAAACAACAATTTGTTGGTTTATGTTTAAAACTATTGATTTAAATTAAAAAATAAATATTTATTTCTTTTATTTGCCGATTGTTGATAATTTACACTTTTATAATAACTTTTAATAAATAAATTACTTAAAAAATATATTATATATACTTTCCAGCATTCGCATATGAAATTAAAAAGTTTATTTCTTATTAATTTATATTAATTTCTTGCAATATACTACACGTGCGGTACATTTGATTTTATGAGTAAGACTGAAATGATTACGCATCGTGCACAGCGCGTACTCTCTAATACAACGAACTATCTTTAAAGTAGGGAGATTGCGTTTCAATTCGGTAACAGGTTTATTAAAAACTAATCTTATTAAGCCTGTAATATGTGGGCACGCGCGGCGTTTCCCAGATTCTTTACTTCTTCTGGACTATGCCTGTAGCTGTTATTTGGTAATATCAAGTGTAGGTTATGTTTATGTTTATTTAATGTTTGGAAAAATATAACAATCTAGCAAATATACCAGATTATGCACATAATAATAATAATCTTTATTTTTTTCATAAAAATGGCATTCATATAATATAGGAAGATGTGTTCAGTTCAAGTTAAAGCTTGATTTTCCACCGAAATTGGTAAATGAACTGGTGGAACTGGACAACATAACTGTTATGTGTTAAGGGCAATATACATGTTACGATAATTTGTACTGCAGATCAT
>JARJEC010135262.1:0-11575 GCA_030264575.1 Tachinus sp. AB-2021 | reverse complement strand
TGCCATTTATTCCTTAATAATTATTTACTCCAAACTCATGCATAACATGTGATCGAAAAGTGTCAGAAAAACTATAAAAAAAGTTGCATATTTTATCAAATTTTTAAACTTCTTTTAACTATTCTCATTATAAAACAAAATTCAAATAATCGACAAGAACCGTTATTTTTTATTTGGCTAAGTTTTAAGTTATCCCCCGACGTGTTGCTCCATCTTTTGTTTCACCGTATATAAGATGCAACTCCTACTCCTCAATTGTTCTTGTTATTATAGACTTTCCGACTCAATATTGCCCATAACTCTTTAACTTGGCGTGCAAGTCTAAGGTAGGTTAGGGTGATTGTCTACGTTCGGTATAAAGTTGATGTTGTAGGCCTCATACCCATCGCTTGTGATTCTGTAATAATAGCAAAAAACAAGATCTAACCAAAACATTATTTCATCATCATCAACATCATCTGTGTTAAAAAACTTGAAAACTGAAGCAGTTGAGAGACATTTCTAGATATAACGCTCTGCACATACGGCTTCACCACAAATAGTGCAAACGCTCCAAGATTAAGCCAGTCTCAGAGATTGCACACCATATCAAAATGTTGTCATTAAACTTTTTTTGCTTTTTAATCTCACATGATCAGAGATATTTTTGCAATTGTCCATGTAGAAACCGTCATTGCCTTTCATCTCAGAGTTGGGCAAAGTGAATATTTTTTACTATTCATCACTATCAACTTGTTGAAGCAATGCAAAACGTGCAACAGTATTTCGTAATTAATGTTAAGCACTCACGCACATTATGGTATCTAAACTATCTGTACCTTAGGCTACAGAATGAGCTACAGAATGACCTTCTCCCACCGACCCTTCGTAAACCACACCTTTTACAAATGTGGTTATTTGAAGAAGTGCCCTCAAAAGACTCCTACCATACCCTGCAATATTAACAAGTTGGACAGCATTTTAAAAATAATCTAACGTAACCTAAAAATCTGTTAAGCAACTTTAAAAAGCTATTCAAAATATCCTACATATACAGCCTAACATGTTACTAAACAGCAAAATAATAGCTACATATGTATTACCTCATGACTTAATGTCTTTTTAAATTAATCAAAATCAATATACTTACGAAATTGCTGATAGAAGAGCATTTATTAGCTTTATGTTAAAATACTCTTTTGTAAAAGACATTTGTATACAAAGACACTGTAAAACTCGAACCATACTGGAACTTTAGACTATATTACAAAAAAATTGTAAAGCCTTTTGGAATAGTAGATGTTAGAAATGCAAAAGGATATAGTTATTAAAGTAAAAAAAAGCACATAAATGGGTGATTGGTATGTAGCAAACTTTAGCCTTCATGTTGATAATAAGTTAGAAAAGCATTCTTATACAAAACAACCAAAAATAAAAAGGTATTCCAAACAAATAGGTGAGAATGACCGTAAAAGGATTGTACTTACTACATACTCATCAAAAAGTATCTAATAGTAGTTGGTTTTTACACCGAAACTAGTAACACATGAAGTAAGTATTTAAAGCTGTAAAAGGATAAAAAAAAGTATTCCAAGAATATATAACTGCACCGACCTCTTTATATTGTTCTTCTTGATGTTTTTGAAATTATTCGAGCATTTGGAGAGATCATTATGAATTTTTAAATTTGGGGTATTCTATGTTTTTGGAAATCTGAATGATGGCATATATGCACAAAGAAAAAGTATGCGATTAATTTGGATAAACTTGTATATATTTAAATATTTTATAGTCTGATGATGTGGTTTAACGGAATGGTTTGGCAGTGTTTTAGTTGAAAGTATTTCCCGACTTTAGTAAATCCAAATGTGTGGTGATGTGGCAAAAAAAGTATTACTTGAGTCTTGAGAAAATTTACAGCTGTATGATTATCATAATTTTTAAATATATTGGAGAAAATTCTGCAAACAGATAATAACTTTGGTTGTAAATTGATAATCTTAGATTTGGTTTTTTCACAAAAATGTATGAAATAATTATTTTTGATTATGATATTTATTCTAGAATCCTGGTTATGCTGGAAGAAAAGAACTACCAGAAAATCTAAAAATACAATTTAGAACCGTTGCTATGATGGTACCCGATAGACAAATTATCATTAGAGTAAAATTGGCCAGTTGCGGTTTCTTAGAAAATATCACTTTGGCCAGAAAATTTTACACGCTATACAAATTATGCGAAGAACAATTAACAAAACAGGTAATCAAATTAAAATACTCACAAAATAAAATATATTTAAAAACATTTTATTTAGGTGCATTATGATTTTGGTTTGAGAAATATTTTATCAGTTTTGAGAAGTTTGGGTGCAGCAAAAAGGGTCAACAATAAAGATTCTGAAAGTACAATTGTTATGCGTGTATTGCGTGATATGAATTTATCAAAATTAATTGATGAAGATGAACCTTTATTTATTTCCTTAGTGGCAGATTTGTTTCCCAATCAAGCTTTAGAAAAAACTTCTTATCCTGAACTGGAGGAAGCCATTAATCATCAAGTGGACAAAGCCGGGTTAATTAATCATCCACCGTGGGGGCTCAAATTAATTCAAGTACAATCAAAATGATTTTGTTATAATTTCCTACTAATTCTATGATTTTAGTTATATGAAACTCAAAGGGTACGACATGGTATTATGACATTAGGACCCACTGGTGCTGGTAAAACTACTTGCTTGCAAACTTTAATGAGATCACTTACTGAAATGGGTTTTATGCATAAGTAAATTTTCTTATAATATTTGAACTACAATTAAATAATATCAATTTTAGGGAAATGAGAATGAACCCAAAAGCAATAACAGCTTCTCAAATGTTTGGCCGATTGGATGTAGCTACTAATGACTGGACAGATGGTATATTCTCTGCTTTGTGGAGGAAGACATTAAAATTTAAATCAGGTATTTTAACAATTTATTATTAGATTTCTATTAAAATATTCATGCCGACGTCAACAAACAAAAATAATCATATAATCGAAATAATTTTGTGTATGCTTGAATTTTTTACTGTAATTGGTGGATTAAATTGGAATAAATAATTTCTTATTTCCAATATGCTATTGTTATTAATTTTGTAGATGAATATGTCTGGTTAGTATTAGATGGACCTGTTGATAGTATATGGATAGAAAATTTAAACTCAGTACTGGATGACAACAAAACATTAACTCTAGCAAACGGGGATAGATTATCAATGGCTCCTACTTGCAAAATAATGTTCGAGCCACATAATATTGATAATGCATCACCAGCAACAGTTTCTAGAAATGGTATGGTGTATATGAGTTCATCTGGTTTAAATTGGGTTCCAGTTATAACAGCATGGTTAAAAATGCGCAGTCATAGAGAACAAGAAATATTCCATAAATTATTTGATGAAACTTTTGGACAAGTGTATTCCTGGAGCACGCAAAATTTATCTATGGTTATGGATGTTTTGCAATGTAATATAACTCTGCAAATGTTAAATTTATTGGAAGGTTTGGTACCTATACAAGATGAAACTGATGCAATAGATACTCCAAAAACTGAAACAAATGAAATGGATGATGATGACGAAGATAAACATGAAATTGTATTATCTTTTACTGATCAACATTTGGAGAAATTGTTTGTTTTAAGTTTAGTGTGGAGTTTGGGTGCATTTTTGGATAGTGATGATAGATACAAATTTGATAACTTTTTAAAAACAACTCTAACTACTTTAGATTTACCATTTAATAACTCCAAACATGCAGAGGTACATAATATATTATATTTAGTTTAAATTATTTTTCTTTTATTTTACTTTTAGGCAACAGTTTTTGATTACGTAGTCACTGAAAATGGGGAATGGGATCTGTGGTCCAATCGCGTTACTAATTACGTATACCCCGATACTGCAACTCCAGATTTTGCAACAATCCTCATCCCGATTATTGATAACGTCAGAATCGACTATCTTATAAATATAATTGTAAAACAAGAAAAAGGAGTACTTTTAATTGGAGAGCAAGGATCGGCCAAAACAGTGATGATGAAATCCTTTATGAAAAAATGCAACCCTGATGTATACTTAAATAGGGCCTTCAATTTCTCCAGCGCTACAACTCCTTATCAATTTCAAAAGACGATTGAAAGTTACGTTGAAAAGCGATTAGGAAACACGTTTGGTCCTCCTGGTGGTAAAAAGATGCTTGTATTTATTGATGACATCAATTTGCCAGAAATTAACTGTTGGGGTGATCAGGTATTAACAATATTATTTCATTCATGTTATTCTCTGTTATTATGAAATGAATTTCTATTTTGCACTAAAATTTTCAGATTACTAACGAAATTGTTCGACAAACAATTGACATGGGCGGATTTTACAGTCTAGAAAAACCCGGAGAGTTTACTAGTATATCAGACATGCAATTTGTTGGTGCTATGGGACAACCAGGTATTTAAACAATAACATATATTAATACAACTATACCCAATTTTATGTTATAGGTGGTGGTAGAAATGATATACCTTCAAGATTAAAACGACAATTCTGCATATTCAATTGTTGCATGCCTACCGATATTTCCATAGACAAAATATTTTCAGTGATTGGTCAAGGGCATTACAATACAAAACGTGGATTTTGTGTAGAAGTTAGAAATTTGGTCAAAAAAATGATACCACTTACAAGAGTCCTTTGGAGAATGACCAGAGCAAAATTATTGCCAACGCCTGCTAAATTTCATTACGTTTTTAGTTTGAGAGATCTTTCCAAAATTTGGCAAGGAATGGTATGTATTAATATTTTCTATTCAATTTATTTCATTATTTATCATTTAAGGTTGGCACCTTACCCACAGTTATTGAATCCGAAGCATGTTTGATGGTTTTGTGGAAACATGAGTGTTCAAGAGTATTTTCAGATCGGTTTACAATCATTGAAGATAAAGCTTGGTTCAATGAAGCTTTGTTGGACTTAGTGGAAAAGGAATTGGGTGCCGATTTAAGAACAAAAACAGAACCAAATCCAGTATTTGTCGATTTTATGAGGTAAATTACTTTTAAATATTTTACTCCTTTAATTGTCTACTATTTAAGTAAAGTTAATTAATTGAAATTCATAAAAAATAAATATTTATTGCACGTTAATTTCTAAATTGAAGCAAATGTTGAATTTTTGTTAAGCAAATGACTTTACCATTACAATATCTAGCTTATTATACAGGGTTTTAATTGGAAGTGACAGAATTTTAATTTTAAATAAAACCACATTTGATTGACATATCAATGAAATTTTTGCTTTATTTTAAAACTTGGACAGTGCTGTTATGTTGGGAACAAGGTATCATCTTGTGCGTGCGCCTGTGAATTGTTAGCACCAATCTTATCCCTCAAGAAATCAAGCATAGTGCCGTATTGTGGGAACCTTATAACTCTTCAATATTGACGATCTCAAATTCTGACCATAAAGCATAAGAGTCGCCATTAACGGTTACTGATTTCATCCTCATTTCGAAAGAACTTTGTCCGCCATGCCATAACCGCACCTCACTGTCGAGCATACGTTGAGACCCACAACTATGCTCAAACTTTAATAATACTATTTCATATTTTTTAAACGCTCGGGAAGCATTAAATCCTAAATTATGAAGCGTCAAACGTTGAATTAGGAAACTGCAAATATGCTAAGTAGTTTGAAAAATTTATCAGAAACCAAGAAATCTATATTGAAAAGTCTATTATCAATATTGGAAGATGATTTATAAACTATAAGTCTTTTTGCGACATTTTAAATTGTACTAGAGTTTTTAATATTCTTACAGTTTGAAGATTTTATAACACTTCAGAATATTTTTCATTTTTTGAAACATTTTAAACCATTACCAAATATTTCTCAAACTTTTGTCGACATTTCTCTCTTTCACAAAAGACTTTGATGTTTCAAAAATAACTTGCAATATTTCTCTAAATTTTATTTATTTTTTTCAACAGTTACGAGTTTTTCTTTCACAATTGTTGACATTATTCTACATTTTGAAAAAATTACACAACAAATAAATAATTTTTCTTTGACAGGTCACAAAATTTCCATTTTATAACAATCTTTTTCTAAAAATTTTAGAGATGCCCCAGAACCAACAGGCGAAGAAGGTGAAGATGCCGATATGGAACTGCCAAAAGTTTACGAACCCGTATCCAACGACCAAGAATTGCGAGAACGTTTAGAAATGTTTTTAGCTCAATTTAATGAAATGGTTAGAGGAGCAGGCATGGATTTGGTGTTTTTCCCAGACGCCATGTTGCATTTAGTAAAAATTTCTAGAGTAATTAGATATCCTAGAGGAAACGTAATGTTAGTCGGTGTTGGTGGTAGCGGCAAACAATCTCTAACTAAATTATCATCTTTCATTGCCGGATATAAAACATTCCAAATTGCATTAACGCGTTCATACAACATAGGAAATTTCTTGGAAGATTTAAAAGCTCTATATAGATCATGCGGATGTCAAGGAAAAGGAACAACATTTATCTTTACAGATTTAGACATCAAAGAAGAAGGTTTTCTCGAATATTTAAACAACATTTTATCTAGTGGCGTTATATCCAATTTATTCTCCAAGGATGAGCAAGCGGAAATTATACAAGAGCTCACTCCCATTATGAGAAGAGAGAATCCAAAACGTACTTTAAATCAGGAAGTGGTTATGGAATATTTTATGAATAGAACAGTACAAAATTTACATGTAGTATTTTGTTTCTCACCGGTATGAATGCAAATGCATTTTTTGTTTATAATACCTATTAAATTAAAATAATTATTAGGTAGGGGAAAAATTTAGAAACAGAGCCATGCGTTTTCCTGCTTTAATTACGGGTTGTACAATAGATTGGTTTCAACCTTGGCCTAATGACGCTTTGGTAGCAGTTGCTGATCATTTTCTATGCGAATTCAAAATTTCATGTACTGATGAAGTAAAAATTGAATTGGTATCTGCATTAGGATCTATACAAGATATTGTTTCAATTACTTCAACTGAATATTTCCAAAGGTACTTCTACTATTTATTTTATTAAAGCCCACAAGAATTATGTTAAACAAACTGTAAAAATCTCCGCTGTAAAAGCGGAAACGTTAGGTCATCTCATCAAACGTTAGGTATACATCAACACCGCATATGTTCTCGCGCCACTCCCACATCCTCCGCTTTTACGGCGCAAATATTTGAAGTTTGGTTCAACTTAATTCTGATAGGCTGTAATAACCATTATTACAATACTTAAAAAACTTTTTTCAAATCAAATTTTTTTTTAGATTTAGGAGAGCTACACATGTTACCCCAAAATCATACTTAAATTTCATAGCTGGTTATAAAAGTATTTATAGAAATAAAAAAGAAGAACTAAGCAATGGTGCCTTGCGTATGGATACAGGTTTGGAAAAACTTGCGGAAGCTTCTGGTTCAGTTGAAATATTAAAGTTGGAATTAAATGCTATGGAGAAAGAATTGGCAGATGCTTCGGCAAGGGCGGAGGCGGTTCTAACGGAAGTAATTATTTCTAAGTATATTCATAACATGTTTTCAAATATCATATTATTTCAGGTAACTGATCGAGCAATGCAGGCAGAAATAGTTAAAAACCAGGTACAAAAAGTCAAAGAAAAGGCCGAATTTTTGGTAGCCCAAATAGCTGACGAGAAAGCTGTAGCTGAAGTAAAGTTGGAAGCTGCTAAACCTGCTTTAGAAGAAGCTGAATCTGCTCTAAATACTATTAAACCAGCACATATTGGTAAGTGGCAGAAAATACTTTAAACTGTTTCAATTTAACTTATTTGAAAAGAAATTGTTAAGAGGTTAAGAAAGGCAAATTAACGCCTTTTTCAACATTGGATATGTTACAATCAGTGTTTATATTATCAACTTCACATTATTCATTGCTAGTACCTTCTTGTTACAAAATATTTTCATCGTCTTTTGGGATATGAATTACATTTGAATCGTAATTTTGATTTCAACCTCGTGGTTTTGTTAAAGTGTATGTCATCTGATATTTTAGTGGAACTTCATTGTTGTTGTGTTTGAGTTTAGAGCTTGGATTATTCCAATGATTTCCTCAGGTACTCATTTCTCTGGGAATGTGTCTATAACGTTGTCAGAGTTAACCGTATTAAATGCATTGGTTGGGAATTTTAACTGATGTATCACGAATTAGGTATCTGTGGTAGATCGCATCTTCCGGGATCTCTGTTTTTCACTCAATAGATTTCTGGGGTATAATGGCAAAGTTTACCTTTTTAAATTATCGTAGTAAATATGATATCGTCTTACTTTTATTCTAATCGGCTGAAATTCTTCTCATGCATTCTTTATGAACAGTCTATTTCATCCGGTTTTGGTATTTTCCTACAACTTCTGTGATATTTTTGTTGTTGTTCATCATACAATTGCTGGAACTAATTCTCTCTTCTTGTTTTCTTTAGCAAAAAATTATTATTCAACAAGTAGTAAAAGACCGTTTTATTGGTGGTTGTATTTCTGTGAAATACGACGTCATCGACAATATCCACTGTATTATTAATTTTAACACAATTACTCATAAAAGTCTGGAGTAATACATTTTATCATTTCTGCTTCACCTCTCCAAAGTTTCTCCAAATTGACCGATGGTTTTAGAAATTTTTGAAAATAACATGAAACATTAAAAAGATGTCCGTCAGAAACGTTGATGACTTTTAGTATATTGTACAGTAGACACAAAGTTTCTAAACTCGGAGATTTTTCCACTTTATCACCTTCTATATGCTGACGACAGAGCTAAAGTTGACATCTATTTTGCAACAATTTCTCCTAAAATAATAAAATAATAATTCCTGACGTAATAATCGTACTCTCAGCTACAAAGAATGTATAAATCTAGTCCAATAGACCTTTATTTAAATAATAACATATAAAAAGCAAAATTCGACGTAATGACAAAATCTCCAATCTTTGAAATGTATAATACGCTAGTAGGTACAAAACAAATAAACTGAAGATTATTTGGCAATAGCTCCATGAAATGGATTTTAAATCTTATGTTGGCCTATCCAGTTATCGCTTCATATTGTCCATAATTTGTATAATGTTGTGTCCAAAACGTATTTTGATATATTTTTACTTTTTTGTGTGCATCAAAAACCTTAAATAGATATGTTTTAAATATTTTCAGCAACTGTAAGAAAATTAGGAAGACCACCTCATTTAATTATGAGAATTATGGATTGCGTACTACTTCTTTTCCAAAGAAGACTACAACCTGTAGTAGGAGACGCGGCAGCATTTTCTCCAAAACCTTCATGGCCGGAATCTTTAAAGGTTTAAAACTTTTATAAATCATATAATTTTCAAGCAGCATTATTTTTAGTTAATGGCATCCGCTACGTTTCTACTACAATTACAAAACTATCCCAAAGATATGATAAATAGCGAAATGATCGAATTATTAGATCCATATTTTGAAATGGAAGATTACAATATGGATACGGCAAAACGGGTGTGTGGCGATGTTGCTGGATTGTTATCCTGGACTAAAGCAATGGCGTTTTTCTTTAGTGTCAACAAAGAAGTTTTGCCGCTAAAAGCTAATCTAAAATTACAAGAAGCGAGATTAAACGTAAATTTTAATATAAAATTGGGTAAAATTTTTAAAAATATATTATTTCAGCTTGCAATGGAAGACTTGGCAAATGCAGAAAAGGAATTGGAAGATAGAGAACAATCATTGATGGCAGTAAAAGCGCAATATGATTCAGCAGTAATGGAAAAGCAAAGATTAACCGATGCCGCTAATAATTGTTTGCGTAAAATGAATACTGCCACCGCACTCATTAATGGTTTAGGTGGAGAGAAAACTCGCTGGACGCTTCAAAGTAAAGAATTCAAGGAACAACTGGGTCGCTTGGTCGGCGATGTTTTATTGGCAACTGGATTTTTGTCATATTGCGGCCCATACAATCAAGAATTTAGAGCTAATTTAGTCAAAACCTGGATGGACACATTGGAAACACGTGTAATTCCTTATACCAAAAAATTAAATATTATCAATATGCTTGTTGAAAATTCAACTGTATCAGAATGGACATTACAGGGATTACCAAATGATGAATTATCAGTACAAAATGCTTTAATAGTAACCAAATCTAGATCGTATCCATTATTAATAGATCCCCAAACGCAAGGAAAAATGTGGATTAAAAATAAGGAAGCCCACAATAATTTACAAATAACTTCGTTGAATCATAAATACTTTAGAACCCACCTTGAAGATTGCTTATCATTAGGTCGGCCACTTTTAATTGAAGATATTGATGTTGAATTGGACCCTGTTATTGATAACGTGTTGGAAAAGAATTTTATTAAATCCGGATCAATTGAAAAGGTGGTAGTAGGTGATAAAGAATGTGATGTTTTAAAAGGCTTCATGTTGTACATAACTACAAAATTACCCAATCCACCATTTTCTCCAGAAATTAGTGCAAAAACATCAATTATTGATTTTACGGTTACAATGCTTGGTCTTGAAGACCAATTGTTGGGTCGGGTTATTTTAATGGAGAAATCAGATTTGGAAGCTGAACGCGTTGCTTTGTTTGAATGTGTTATGCAGAATCAACGTCGGATGAAAGACTTGGAAACTAATTTACTATGTAGATTAAATTCAACTCAAGGTTCCTTGGTTGATGACGAAGAATTGATTAATGTATTACAAGTTACAAAAACTACAGCTGAGGAAGTCAATGAAAAGTTGTCAGTTTCCGTGCATACCGAAAGAAAAATTAACAGGGCCAGGGAAGAATTCCGCTCAGTTGCAGCTAGAGGATCAATTCTATATTTCTTAATTGTTGAATTGAGTAACATAAATGTCATGTATCAAAATTCTTTGAAACAATTTTTAAATATATTTGATAATTCCATCACAAAATCAACCAAAAGTACAGATACGGATGAAAGAATCGGAATTATACTACAATATTTAACTTTTGAGGTAATACTATTTAAGTTTATTTTATATATGTGTCTCCCAGATGCAAATCCTGACATAAGTGTTTGTGTCTGATCTACTCTAAATATCGACTCATATAGTAATTTTATTTCTGCGAAGCATCTACTATCAACTATTTCACTATATTATAACCCTATCGTAAGGTTAGGTTAGATTATGTTCAAAAGCGGACAGTCCTGACTTGAAGGGTCGACTATTTCAAGTTAAGGAAGTCGTATTGAGCGCGTATACAGCAAGCAAGAGCATAGCTTAATTCTCTCTCAAAAATCCCAAAATAGAAAAAAGTTTTATATGTAGAGTGTATTGGCTTCAATTATATGTACACATCTGCACGCTCAAAGCAGTTTCGAAGTCACAATACTCAAAATGCAAAAACGTGCACCTCCCTCTCCATTCTACTCGCACTTTCATTAAAATTTTGTTGAACGAAATTATGATAATTTAGTTCTTCCATAGGTGTGACAGTTCAGTACAATGATTCGAACCAAACCGTTAAAATTTATGCAAATCGCAAAGAAAAGTGTA
>JARJEC010135239.1:0-11094 GCA_030264575.1 Tachinus sp. AB-2021 | reverse complement strand
TGGCAGTTAATTGTTTATTTTAAGGGCGTTTGGTTAAAATAAAGAAAAACTTTAAAGTGCATTTTTAAAAAATTAATGAACTATATAATATATAGATATATAACTATATATATATATAAGTTAAAAAAATTCTTCGTGCCAAGGTGCATAATAACGTATTGAATTTTTTTTGTAAAATACATATTTGTCTATTTTTACAAATAAACAAGCAATAACAAATATTGGCTACTATAAATTGAGTCCTGTAAAGTAGCGCCAATATATATATATATACTTGCTCTTGCTGGGCTCCGCAGTCAAATTTTCTTCTTTGTCCCAATCCGCGACCGCAAATTCAAATTTTATTCAATGTTTACTACACAACACCCTTAAATTATTTAAATAACCAACGCAGTTTTTATTTTGCAAATTACTACATATTATATAAAATAGTAACGTTTATCTGACTATGCCTTTTCTATGCAAGAACTGTATAAGTTTAATTAATATTTTGAATATATTTTTCTCTCAATCATCTTAAGAGTGTGCACATATTTTATTTTTAACACAATACATATTATATGAACATTAAAATATTAAATAAATATGAATAGAAAGATGTAGGAAATGAAATATAAATGAATGAATATTAATATTAATTCGTTTATTTTCGTTACAATGAAACTAAATTACACTTGCAGTTGCCTTGTTCTTTTTATTGCTATTCTCGTCCATTCTAGTCCTATTTCAGTCCCTTTCACCACATCGTCTCTTTCCATTTGTTCCTCTCTCATCTCATCACATTCGTTCAGTATATGCTCTATGGTTTCCATGGCATCTCCACACGTTCTACACACTTTCTCCTTTTCGTTCATCCAGTATTTTGACACTCTCTCTTTGTTCCCACATCTAAATATTGCAATAATTTTTCTTTATTTATGCGGTATCTATTATTCTCTAAGTATAATGGCAGTTCTGTTTCTATTATAAATGCATATTTTGCATTTTCCTAGATTCGTTCACTTGCATACATTTTTCTTGCTTCTGTATATCTCTTTCCATAATTTCGGTCCATGTTATTTGCTCTCATTCTTTCTACTTCTTCGGTGACATATCGATTCCTATTGTAATATCTCTCCCTATTTTTTCCAATTTTATTATTTTTCTATTCATTTTCTAGTTCAAACATTCATGTATATTATACATTCACTTCTCTATCTTCATCTTTGTTCATACTTCATTGCTCTCATTCCTGCATTCACTCTCAATTTATCTTTTTTTTTATTTCCTCCACTATATACCCTGCCGTCTCTATGTTTATCCCAAGTACCCATCTCCAGTACTTTGCTTACATCGATTCTAACTTTTCTTGTTCTTTCCATCCCCAAATTTCTGCCGCATATAGTAATAATAATAATAAACTTCTTACTAAGCTATCGAACAACATATCTGCTATAACCTAAATATTTAATTTTTTACTTCCTACCCTTCTCATTACTATTTTTTTCATCGCTTCCCCCCTCCTTTCCTAAACATCATTATTTTTATTTTTTACATTCTAAACCTTTACTAAACCCTTTATTTCTAAACCTGTCTTTCTAAAATATTTTAAGTTCTTCATCATCTCTTTCATTTCTTTAGCTCCTCTTGCAACAATCACCATGTCGTCGGCATAAACCAATGACCACACTTTTACTCTATCCACTACATTTCCTCCTACTTGCTCCATACCCAGACTCTCCTCTTTTGCTACGTATGCTGCAAATAAGATGGGACTCAGTCCGCATACCTCCCTTACTCCATTTGTCGTCAAAATCTTTTCACCCATACTCTATTCACAATCTCTCTATATACTTCTTCTATTCTTTTTATCAGATGCTCATTTATTCCTTTTTCCCTCAAGTATTTCCATAATTTCTCTCGATCTAAACTGCCAAGCGCCGCTTTAGGTCCAAAAATAACACACAAAACTTTCCCTCTTTTTATCGTATGTTTCACAGTCTATTAAGTGATTTCATGCCATATTGTATAGCTGTGTCCCTTTCATAACTAATTTATTCCTTTGTTTTTCTCCAGTATTATTGCATATATCTTATATACCGTAGAAAACTTCTTTTTTCCCACTTTTGTGCACTGGACTTACAAGACCCTCTCTCCACTGATTTGGAGAACCATCACCCTCCCATACTCTACTTTATACCCCTATATAAAATTTTTAATAAATCAATAAGTGAAGGCGTCTTTTCTACTAAATTAAAGATGTCAAAAATATTTCCTATAAGGAAACAAGGTAGCTCAAATGAAATTGAAAATTTTAGTCCTTTGTACATAAACAATATGTTACGAAAATTTTTGAATATATTGTTGCGCAACGTGTTGTACATATTTCACTGCTTGCAAACTATTTAGCAAAAATCAATATGGGCATCGCCAAGAAAATCAAGCAGATAATAAAGAAGCCTGTCTTGGAGTGTTTCTAGATATGACAAAAGCATTAGATTTAATTGATCATAAACTTTTACTGAATAAATTAGAGTCATATGGAATAAGAGTTATATAAAATTGGATTCATAGTTACTTGGAAGAATGAACTTTAAGAATGAAAAGGGGTGTACCTCAAGTATCTGTTTTAGGACCAATTCTTTATATTATTTTAATAAATAATATGAACATTGATGGTACTTTTTTTATTTGCTGATGATAACTCCCTTCTAATAACAAACGGAAATGTTGAAATGGCAGTAGCTGATGCAAATAGAATAATTAATGATATATGCAAATGGTATAAACAAAATGGATTAATTAGTAACAACAAAAAATCAGTTTACATTAATTTTCCATTTTCGAATATCAAAGTAAATGAAAGCCATTTGATTCATGTAATGGAAGAAGCATTAAAAAGAAAAATGTTACAAAATTCCTTGGGGTCCATATTGGTGATAAATGCAAAAGGAGCGAACATATTGAAAATGTCTGCAATAAAATGAGAACCCTCTGTTACATGATTTAGAACTAAGAACTGCTGTGGATATTGATCTGTTAAAATTATTTTACTTTTAAAAAATACCAGCAATACTGTCAAATGAAATTTTGGTTTGGGGTATGGCTCAGGATATTGACAGAGTATTCAAGTTACAAAAGTATGCCAATTACTACACAATTACTGTTCCATGTGTATATATATATATGTGCTTTATTAATGTGCGTAACGAAAAATATAAGAGAATTTACACCATTAAATGAAACTCATGAATATGCAACAAAAATATGGCAATAATCCGCCTATACCTAGCCATACTCTAACATTATATAAGTCAAATCAGAAATTACTTAGCAATTATATATTATAATAAGCTGCCCAATGTATCCTGCTTAATAAAAACATTTAAAAAATCGATAAAACAGTTTCTGATAAGCAAGTCATACTACAGCATAAATTAGTAGTTAAATTCTAGACATATTCTAAAATACAAGTGCATGTGTTTTTATTTATTTATTATTTGCATGTCAATTGTGTTTTCGTAAATGTGTTTTTATATTAATGTCTGTATTTTAAATTATTTATTTTTGTCAATTTTTCACGAGAAAAGAGTTTATTTATCTTTTAATTAGCTTTCTTAACTATTTTTTAATTATTTTGTTTTTAATTATTTATTTTAATATGTTATTATAATTGTTACTTTGTATTTTAATGATGTTATAGAATTTTAATTTTGGTATGTCCACCATACCAAAATTAAAGAATGGGTTGTAAACCTGAACCACGCCATTTCTCTATAAATAATATGTATATCGGAGAATAACGATATTATTATTATTATTATTATCGTCTGTATTGTAAAGTTTTTACACAGGCATGCAAAATTCCTGTTATGGGAGCTGTAAAATACAAGATTTCATTGTAGTTCAATTTATAATTTTATATAACAAAAAGAACACAAAAATACTAAACTCGCAAAAATAAAGATAAACGAAAAAGAACACATTATTAACATTAATTTAGATTAGCACTTTATAAACAGTTTCATTTAAATTTTTATCTAATGAATGGTTTTGTTTTGGATGATGAAAAAATTCTTCATTCTTATATTTTTTAATCTTAATGGATTAATCGATTTCTGATTGCAATAAATTTTCATCATTTTACGAGTATCTGATTTTCGTCCGAAAATATCACGGAATTTGCAAATAGAAAACACTGCCATTGCTATTTTTGGAATCGAAGTGCGTGACTGCTTACGTAAAGTTCAATCGTAACAGTTTACATGTTACTCATACGTAAACAAATTGTAAATTTATTAATGCCTTCATAGAGTAATGAATGAATTGATTAGCACCAACGATACGAATGATTTTCATTTTATGAATGAAAACTAGTTATTAACATTATGTGAATAAACTACTAAAATGTTCACTTTTCAAATGATTTATTTTTGTTATTTATTTCATTCTTAATTTCAAACAATACAAAATGAATATACATTACTTCAATGAATAATTTGCATTACAAATGTCTTAAAATATTGAAAGGGTAAAATAAAATGATAAAAAATTTAAAACTTAAAGCTAAGAAAAAAAAAGATATATTTTGCAAAGTAAGAAAAGTGTTATATATTTTGATGCATTTTGAATTGAGAAATAGAAAAAGAAATAGAATTTTTTTAGGAATTATTTTTATTTTTAATGCTAAGAAAACAAATAAATTAAATAAATCCATTTTGCAATTGCATTAAAAAAATCCAAAACTAAAATTGTAAAATTTTGATCATAAAATGCTTTATCAAGAAAAGAAAATGTAAGTGTGCTTCGACTACACAGTAGAAGTAAAACGTTTGTTACTATTTTAATAGAAAAAAATACGACTCGCGGAAATCAAACCCGAAATCCCTAGTAACGGTCTCTCAAGAGCTACGCCATCATACATTGATATGGAGTTAATGTATCTGACATTGACAAATATTTATAATTAACTTCTAAAATTTGATTTGTTTATATCGATGTTGCTCCATTTTAATTCCACTCATCGATTTTGCATCTTTTCTCTCTCTTTTGAGCCAAAGTATAATTTTTAATACATTTGGCGCGCCAAGAAAAAGAAAGAGGGTGTAAAACCCACCACTATAAAAGAGTTACTTCAAAAATGTTATAAATTTTGTTTTTTTTGTTTAAATATATTTGATAATAATTTTCTATTTATAACTTATAATAATTAAATAACTTCTTCAATTCGAAAATTTGGAGTGAATAACTTGACATAGTACATATATGTAGTAATTATTTATTAAATAAATATTTTCCTAAAATAAAATTAAAAAGTCTTGATCATAAAACCTTTCTCAAGAAAAAAAAGTAAGTGTTTAGTGTTCGATCGCACAGCAAAAATAAAATGTTAATTACTATTTTTATAAAAAAATATTACTCGTTGGAACTAATCCCGGAACCCCTAGCATCGTAGACGGTCTCTCGCTACATCGTCGTACATTGATATAGGGTTATGTATCTATCACTGACAAATATTATTAATTGTCTTGTCAAAAATAATTTTGATTTGTTTATGTAGATGTTGATCTATCATAATTCCATTTATTGATTTTACACGTTAAGAAGAAGAGAGAAGAGAGATGGAGATTGGGAATTTTTCCTTGATGCTAAATTTGAACTAGAAAAAATGTCGCCCCCATAGAAGTCTTACTTCAAAAAATTAAAATTAATTAGCATTTACTTTTTTAGTTTTAGGAACTATAGATTTCATATCTTTCGTCAATCATAATTGTCCTAATTTTTTATGAAATTTTTTGCTCGGCGAGTTCGTTGAAATATAATGTAGATAATAAGTAAAAATATATCCGGTTGTACCTAAACGTTAAGTACGTTTGTTACTTACGTTCCACGCGACTGCTAAATAATTCCCAGTTTCATCCTTTTCCTCATTTTCAGAATCCGAAGATGAACTAGTTTCGCTTTCTGAATCTGCAATCACGGGAATATCTTCTTCCGGTATGGATTCTATTGTTTTCGCAGCAGCCTCCGCGGTTCTTTCTTTTTCCAATTGTTCTTCTGCGCTAGCAAACTCTGAGTGCTCACGCAAGAGTGAACCAAACTTTTCGAAGAAACCTCCATCGATTTGCTGCAATCTGCAAAATAAAATAAACTAATTACTACATTTTTTTTATAAACTAACACACAACAAAAATATGACTAAAAAATTGTGTAATTTTAGAAATATTGATTCAGATTAAGACAAGTTAAAAAAAATATTTGATTTGGTTATCGACGATTTGGTATATTTGAAATAAATATTGACACATTGATAACTTTTATTAAAGAATATTTTTTTAGAAATGCATAATATTTTTTTTCATCTAATACACACTTTTTGACGGTTATTGCATATTAATTAATAAATTTATAGCCGTTTTTTATTCTAAATGTAATGTTAATCAATTTATATCGATTGTTTCATAAAAAAACTTACTTCATTCGAAATTTCATAATGTTTGAACTTGGAACTGTTCGATCATCGTATAGAACATAATCACATGCAGTGTAATCGCAAACTGGAATATTTGTTGAAGATAATTTACTTAAAAAACCCTGATAGCAAATAATAACCAAATCGCGTGCTTCAGGCCGTATAACATAAATCATTTCTCAGCAGATGTTCTTCAAGGAAATTATAAAGAAATAATCTAAGTACGCAATTTGTGTTTGACAATTTTGTTATCTCTCAGATTCAATTAATGCTGGATTTGTTTACAGGACATTTAAGAGCATGCACAAATTTCAATAATATTTATATATTGGCTTTTTAAAAGACACATTTGCTGTATTTAGAAAATTGTTTTGACAGATGAAATGCATTAAGTATTATTATCTATTTGTGTTTTTTTTTAATAAATAATATTAAGAAAATTATGCTATATTAATGGTTCAAATTTATGAGACAAACAAGTATTTAAATTTATGATCTGAATTCAAATTTTAAGTGTTTTTTTTATCATTTTTAATGGTATTTAAATTTACTTATTTTATTAGTTTTAATTGACCTTTCACAATATAAACAGACCACACACCGGAAATAAAGGTTCTTTACCCATAGGACGTATATCTACAATTTATGTTTTATATGTTTTCATAAATTAGCGAATATACATTTTAGATACAATTTTTCTTATTTCAGTTATTTCAATGGACTTGCTGATTCCGATGTTCGCCTTACCATCTGGTGGTAGCGGACGAGCAACGATATACTGGCCTACAATGCAAAAGTTCCTTTATTAATAGGGATACTGGCTTGTTACCAATAATGCAGGATTGCTCGCATACGATACAATTAAGCAATTGTTACTTTTTGTTGCTAAATTGAGTAAATATCGGACGGTATAGCTCGCCTTACCGTTAGCAAAAAATACTGTATGGGGCGGATACGATCAGCCTGGTATCCTGGTCTACTCTATTCGTTGAGTACTAAAAAGAATACTAGTACAGTTGGCTAAGGCAACAGAGCTATGATGAGTAGCTGCGATCAAAATAATATTCTAACCAAAAACGTGAAATAGACGTCATTTAATGTCGTAAAAATTAAGTCAGTTATTGACGTAAAATAGACGAGCTGGTATCTATTAAACAAACTCTTATCAACATTTTCAACCAATAAAGTGTTTAGAGGACATGGTGTACCACGTAGATCGACGTAAAAATACGTTAATATGACGTCTTAAAAATGACACAAAAATACGTCATTAGGACGTCGAAAATGAAACGTCATTTGTTCTACTAGAAATAACGTCTATTGTACGTCATCTATTGGTCATATGACGTTATATTCACGAATATCACAAAAAATATGTAAAATTGATGTCAATGTGCTTGTTGGGTATTTCATTCTATCACCAATATACCAATCACATCAAGCTATTTTTAAATGTTTGACAATTCAGATTCCACTTACACTGAAAATTGCACTTGTGCGAGAATTACACTGAAAATTGCACTTATGTATGAATTAGATTGAAATTTGCACTTGTAAGAATTACAGCGATAAGTGCACTAGCGCTAATCAACATATACAATAAACAAATCGAACTTGACAAATTAATTAATATCTGTCAGTGTCAGGTGCATAACCCCACTATGTACACAAATCGGATTAATTAATGTCTGCCAGATATTTATAATAAATTTAATAGCTCGGGAAATAGTCTGCTAAATATATATCCAATGAAAATTGCATATTTTTATTAATAATTTTTGCGGGTTGTTGTATCAGTGTGTATATTTGTTTGTCTATTAATCAGTCATTATTGCTCACTCTAGATGTGCAAACAGCTTATAAAATCTAGAATATATTCTATGAACTAAAGGAATTATTGCTTTAAATTCAAAATGCAAAGCTAAAAATTATCGATACTTACAATAACTTAAAATAAAGTTGGACTCAATTTTATATTTAAAGAAAATTGCAGCAAAATGATGGAATAAAAAAGGCACAAAGTCAATATAATTCTTTAATAAATCACTTTACAATCTAATGGAAGACATGTAATTAGTGGAAGACTTGTTCTATATGGTCTTTTTTACACTTACTAAACTATATAACTTTAAATAGCATCATAAAACAACTTAATTGCTAAATCGACAAATTTAAAAATATAATACATGAACAAAATTGCATATTACATACTATAAAAATATCAAATCATTCATTGCTTAACAACAGCAATCAATATCAACTAAATCTAAATTTTACGTTTAAAAATCTTTGTACTTACACATATAGGAACAATAAAACTTATTAATATTCAAAAACTAATATATTCTTTGGTTAAAAATAATCTTACTAACATTGAAATAAAATTTTTGAATTAATTAATTGATATGTATTTTACAAAGTCTGTAAAAAAACAGTAATTTTAAATCTGTTATATATTTAATTATTTATAAAAAGTTCTTCGCGTTATTACAAGTATGTAAAAATAGAAACAACACGCAAACCCAAAGTAACTCGAGTAGCACGTTAAGCAATTAACGGACAAGCTACAATTCGAGAAATGTATACATAATTAAAAGAATCCAAAAAAATTCTTAAAAATACCAATTATTTTCTATATTAAATATTGCTATCTGTATGTAATATATTAATATCTCTTTAGTAAAATAAACATTAATCTAAATTGTATACAATTTCCTTGACCTTATAATACAGAATGATCCGAGAACGTGTTTTGTCAGTAAATTGAATAGGATGTGTAATGATGGTGCAATGGTTGTTTACTTTATATAAAAAATGTTAAAATATAATGTTTGAATTATGGGAGTTTCAATATCGACAATTATTGGAGCACATTTTAAAGTAAATTGTAAGCAACTTTATAAAACTGCGTTAATTAATGTGTCTGTTCTAGTTTTAAACTTCAATTTGTTAAACAACCAGTGCATATGTTACTCAAATAAAATTAATTCAAATTACCTACACAAATATATTTATAATCGGTAAATTCATCAATACCATGTTGTGAACCTTCTCTACCAATACCCGATTGTTTAACACCACCAAATGGCGCCTCAGTTGTTGAAATAGCACCTTCATTGACACCAACCATGCCAACCTCCATTTTTCTACTAACTCTAAATATTTGATTAACATCTTCAGAGTAAAAATAACCAGCTAAACCGCTCAACGTATTATTAGCAATAGCAAGCCCCTCTTCCTCAGTTTTAAACTTGATAATTGTAGCGATCGGTCCAAACACTTCTTCATTATATATTCTCATATTATCTTTAACATCGACAATCAAAGTCGGTTGAAAAAATAGCGGCCCATGTTCAGTAGCAGCTTTTCCACCGACTAAAACTTTAGCACCTTTACTAACAGCATCTTGCAATAATTCTGAAACTTTATCGAACTGAGCTTGATTAATTAAAGGTCCTGCAGTTACTCCATCACATGTCCCCTCGCCCATTTTCATCGCAGCAATTTTTTTACCAAAGTTTTCGACAAAATCATCGAAAATATTTTCCTGAACCAAAAAACGATTAGCAGAAACACAAGTTTGTCCGCAATTCCGGAATTTCGATGCCATTGCCCCAACCACAGCAGCATCAACTTTAGCCGAATCAAATACCATAAAAGGTGCGTTACCGCCAAGTTCGAGCCCAATTCGTTTAATTCCAGCCGAACATTGCTTATACAATATTTTTCCAACAACAGTAGAACCAGTGAAAGAAACCCCTGCGATTAAATCATGCGTGCATAATAAATTACCTACTTCAGCAGCGTGTCCCCGATCGCATGTTACAACATTTATAACGCCTTTTGGAATTCCTGCTTCTTCAGCTAATTTCGCTAATGCTAAAGCTGTTAAAGGGGTATCCTCAGCCGGTTTAATGACGCAAGTACAACCAGCTGCCAAAGCAGCTCCGGCTTTACGTGTTATCATTGCATGCGGAAAATTCCAAGGTGTGATTAGCGCAGCAACACCAATTGGTTGTCTTTCAACTAACAATTTTTTACTCGCAACAGGTGATGGTATTATTTCACCACGAATGCGGCGCGTTTCTTCAGAATACCATTCAACAAAACTATTTCCGTAAGTTATTTCACCTCGTGATTCTGTCAACGGTTTTCCAGCTTCAGCCGTAACCAACTGAGCTAAACTTTCAGCGTTTTTAACCATTAAATCGTACCATTTTCTTAATAATATACCTCTATCTTTTGCAGTTTTTTCTTGCCACGATTGAAATGCAGTTCGTGCAGCTCGTATGGCATTTTCACAATCGGACTGGTTCATGTCAGGTACATTTGCAATTACTTTACCATTAGCTGGATTTATCACTGAAAATGTTTTTCCATTTGCAGCCGATATCCATTCTCCATTTATTAAAGCTTTCTCTTGCAACAGATGCATACTTCTGGTTAGTTGAAGTTTACACTTTAAAATATGCCGATTTAAAGTTATGACATTCATATTTACGTAATATTTATCAAGAGTTATCAGTAGGTGTTTCAAGGTTTAAAAAAAGTCAAAACTATTAAGTATAGACGTCAGAAGTCAGCTGATCTGTTGTTAAATTGTATATAGGCAACTTAATATAGATATGTGGAATGTTGGTTGC